>JAHZNE010003502.1:0-63641 GCA_027744055.1 Callyntrura sp. NNG-2020
AAAAAAAAATTTTTAAAGTGAAAGAAATAGATTTTACACATGTATATAAAACTAAACATTTTTACGAACTTTTGTTGTGACAACTTTTTGAGTAGCATGTTTTGCACATACCATTTTTTCGGTTGCCATGTTTGCATGCTGTGCAATTTTGGTTGCCAGATTTGCATGGCTTAAAAAAGTGGTAGTCAAATTAACCACTTCGTCAAAGTAGGGGAATTTGTCAGTTGCCAATCTAACCGACCACGATTTGTAGACATATCACACCATACAGCAGACACAGAGTAAAAATACGGCTGCTATCACCAAAAGCTACCATTTCTGGATATAATAAAATCAACTTTGCCAACTAAAAATGTCATTCACTTTACCATTGTCCACTTTGCCAGATGCAATTATGTAATTGTCATTAATGGGACGTATGTTTAGTTGCAATATAACCACACTGGACCAGAGAGAGAGAGAGGCTTTAAGTATGACAGGATATTTCATTACGATGATGTCGATTTATTGTTAAATAATTAGTTTCATTGATTGTATGTATGCCGGTAAAATGAATATGGCCGAGTCGGTACATGGAAGTGAATAGTATAGTGAAAACCGCAAAAACCAAAACAGTCCAATGACCAACAACGGCCAAAACGACTAATTTCAGCCTGTTTAAAAAGTGCGTGGGTATATAAGCAGGTCTTACATAAGCCAAATGCAAAAAAAATGTGTTTCTGGAAGCATTTTTCCTTCAATATTTCATGTTGTTTTGGAGAATCGAATGTACGTCAGCACCGCTAATTAAATACAGCTTGTTCAACAACAGCACATGGGTTGTTGAGTCATGCTGAAGAATAATAATGATATTCTCATTTGATAGTAATGGTGGAATCATTACAGTCGACAAACAACTTGAAATTGATGTGACAGAGGAAAGTCAAATTCAAATTGGCAGCAAAATTCTCAAACTGTACTGGCCATAATATGCCTAATTTCCCTTTGTAAGAATAACACAACTTTTCAATGTGCTTTTCAACTTTTCAAGGCGTAATAAATGGAATGTTGATTTCAAAATGGGCCTGAAAATTGCAGTCTTGATGGGGATAAACAATTTTTAGACTGTTTGGTTTTAACCTTAACCCTTATATATAGTTATGCATTTAACCTAACAATATATCTGGATACGGCTTCAACAATTTGTTTTGACAGTTTGGATTCAGGAAAGAAAGAAATGAATTGCTAGAGGGATTTTGCCGCATTGGGTGTAATGTTAACTCGAAAGGGAAAATGAATCATATCTGTGCATTCGATTCTCATCTGGCAGGATTGGCACACAACCATACTAACCGTCAGTTGTAATGGAGTGTTATTTCTATAAAACGAGAAAGGCTAGGAGTAGGAACTGTGGTGGGTGAAAAAAAAATTTGTATACCAACTGGAGATGTGAAATGGGACCATAATTCATCAGATACTTTTTATTTAAACAGTACGCGTGGGCATTGGAAAAAGTTCTTGAATCGGGCTATAATGTTACCCATATATTCATCCACATTATATTGTACTTGCTAATTCACGTTTCTAGTTATAAGTTATATTACTCACACAATAGTATTTCTTAAAGGAGTTTGCAGGGAAAGCAAAATGCAGAGTATTTCTTGTAGAAGATTATGTTGTCCTATTGTATGCATTTTTTGAGAGAGAAAAATAAGTTTGTAATCTCTCTCTCTCTCTCTCTCTCTGAGTAATGTAAAAGGCTAAACTTTTGTTGGCATTTTATCATGTAGAGAAATTTATTTTTTTCCAGTGGGCATATTACGAAGGACAAAAACGTACAAACAATACGTGCAGAGACGTTGTTTTTCTCTTCAGAAGTACGACTGCTGCACATGAAATTAGTAATTATAGTGTTTGTTGACAAAATGAGAAAAAATGTTACATTAGTAGGCATAACTAACCATACAATATCTACACTCTAGTAGAGTGACTCTGCACTCGCCATTTCACTGAAATCTGAATGAAATTCTTACAACCTATATTGCGTGATTTTGCCCATGAAGACGAATCATTATTTTCTTGCATATAAGGGCCACTCTTACAAAGAGAAAGAAAAAATGTCGTGCAATAAATTGCACCTTTTGTCGGATATCCCAGTCCAGTGGGTCTATTTTTATCTCAGCATATATATGTATCAGATATAAATTCTTTTCCTTGTAAAACCCTTCCTACTTTCTATTTTTCGGAGAAAACGTTGCGATTCTATAAATTCCCCAAGAGCATGCATACTATAACTTGACTGATGCTAATCTAAAGTACGTATACGTACATGGGATAAAGGACAGAGAGAAAATAAGTGGTAAGGTACCACCACCACTACTACACAAAAGTCATTCATTATATCTCCTCTGTACTTAACTGTGTAGCGTCACTCTCTTGGTGCAGCTTTAATGGTATTACATGTGTCAGCGTCCAATATAACTATGTTATTACTATAAAATCGTATTACCCTGTTATGATTGAGAAAGTTACTACTGTTTCCCAGTGCCCACAGAAGAAACTAATAATAAAAAAAGGCAATCTCTCCACTAGCCTGATCCCATACTACAACGACTTACGGTGTTCGTGTTGCATTGCATCAATACCCTACCATCTTGTGTACACCTATTCAGCAGCAGTCTGTTTCAGGAGTAAGGTTTATTTATACTCGTGTTCCTCCCTAGTAATATCAAAGGGGACGCGTGGGTGGAAACTTGTGTGCAAGTTTCACATTCACAAAAAGAACTCAGTCAAAAACAACATGATGATGATGACTATGATGACGACAAAGAGAAAGAGGTCTTCTTCTTCCAGAGAGCGACGTCGTGTAGTAGGCAACCAGTCGCTTGTCCGGGTCGATACACGTTCATTGTTGGCACTCGTTCTGCTTTAGCGTATAAACGCAAAAACTCTATTTCTTGAATCAAACGAATGCAGAACTAAAAAGAGTGCTTCACTAGTAGTTTTTGATGCTGTAATTTCTTTGCAACCGTATCATCTTTACACTTTCATGTTTTCTTTGACTGTCTACTTGTCACTACAATTACGCTATAAGCTAGACATGACGATGCAAAATTATCCTTATAGTGGCAGTTTGGGAGACTTTTAATACTTTGGATTCATCAAAAATGATATAACGTAGTAAAAATAATCAATAAATATTTATAAAAGGCCAAAGACGAAAGTCTTTTGTACCTTAATTGACTATAAATGAAGATGCCACATATTTAAGTAAACTATTTGGTCTGCACCAAATCTCTCCCTTTACGAATTACCTGTACGTGACAATCATAAAGAGTTTGAAACCGCAGGTTTGCCCCATTATTCCTGTCATGTTCATCCACTTCTTCATTGTCACATTGCTCCAACACCTTCATCATCGTTAGTACTTCGACATCAACAACTTTATCCAACGCTTTGGATATCACCTTCTCGAAACTTGTGCAATTCAAAGCTTGCCAAAATGAGACGGACCAGTTACTTTGATCAAATAAACGTTGAACCCCGCCGGCTGTAAGGCCAAACTGCGGTAGCCCTTTACATATTTGGTATAATTGCAAACTTCTCAGAATTTGGAACCGCTGCGAGTCACAAATTGCTTCAACAAGAGCCTCCATTTCGTGTACAGGAATCATAACTTTTGACAAGCATATCTCCTGCAGCGACTCTGGTAATAGGTGAGCATTGAAAAGACTCGGCGAGCGGCATTCATTATTGTTATCATTATTCTTCATCGTCTCCCCGTGTCTACTATTATTATTATTCTCCTCATTAGCGTTATTATTACTTTCTTCCCCGTTTGCAATTTGAACACCAGGAGACTCTTGAACGTGAAAGTTGTTTCCTTCAAGATTAAGTTTTCTCAAGTTTTCACAGAATGACAATGGTTTACAGTCTACAGGAAAGCTTGCGTTTACATTCAATAATAGCACTGTTAAAAATTGTGCGTTATTCATTATAAAACTTTGCGGAAATGGCCAGTCTTCGTATTTATTTATGTATTGAATGTTGGACACGTTAGTCTGTTGTTCCAGTAAAGACCTCCAAGTATCATTTAGTAATTTTTGCGACCAAGCGGAAACGGCTTGCTCTCCTACAGCAGATGTAGTTGTAACCTGTACAGGCGGAACGATAGTAGCAGGACAAACAACTCGTAATCGACGGAGTTGCACATTGCCCCACTCGATTCGCTTAGGCTTCACAACACCTACCAAATGTCCCTGTTGCGACAAAGAAATTGCAGCTGCTGATGACATTCCATTTATTCGAGTTGCTTCTGGAACATTCCATTCGTAAGGAAAAGATAAAAGCAGGACTTTCAAGGTTATGTGATGCCTTGTGACAAAAGACCTTACGGCATCGATAAGATTTTCTGTTTTGTCAACAAAGTACGGCCCATCAAATTCAAATATTTGAATGCGACGAAAGAAGCAAGTATTGAGAAACTTGGTAAGGCTTCTATGGATGAATTCTTTTGCCATAGGATCGTCTTCTTTGAAAGGAAAGTTCAAGTGGAAAACGGGATGAGTATAAAATAGACTCAAATGAGTGAGGCAACCGAGTCTCAAAGCGTAGTCGTCAAATGTTATATGACGGAACACAACAAGATGGATTTTTAAGGTTGTGAGCCAATAAACAGGAGTCATTATTACACGGAAAAGCGAGGTGGAAATTTTCCCATAAAATGACAACTCCCGTACCAATTCTGGTAACATAAATCCTTTTTCAGCGCTATATTCCTCGTTATCGTCAGCACTTTGCTCCGAAAAGACACACTTCTCGATTCCCATCGAAGCCAGCTCATTTAATGGTCTCCAATTTATTGACTTATGCCTTGGAAAATTATACACCAGTCCGTTTCCAACAAAAAGGGTGAGACCCACGCTAAATTGTATTATGTTTTGCCATTGAATACAAACCCGCATCGCGGATTCTCGATCCGGTGAAGGCAGTAACTTGAATATTTTTGATAGCACCTGGCATACAGATGCAAGAGAGAGAGAGAGAAAATTTTTTTTATTTCGTTTGAGTTTCCAACAAAATGTCAATTCTTGGAAGCTTTTAATAGACAAATAATAGCCGTAATAACCAGAAAGGGGAGACTTTCAATAGATGGAGAGAAAATGGGAGGACTTTCAGTGTCGTGTTCAGCCTGCTTATGTACATCCATTTTATCTTCTATTTTTGTAGGTCTACCTTCTTTTAGAAAGTGTCCCTTGAATAACTATTACTTTATAGTGTGTTTGAAATAAAGCCACACTTGAGAGAAAAGAGTTTTTACTCGCAATAAGAGAACAAATTTGTCGAACAAACAGGTTTTATTTGTGCTTGATGCAACAGTTCATTAGGGAAGTTGAAAAGTATATAAAACTTTTGTGAACGCGCAGAATTTGCAACAAAAAAGTCCCTTGTTTTGCTTGCAGCGGAGCGGAGTGAGTGAGTGAGTGAGTGAGAAGCTCATTGTCNTTAGGGAAGTTGAAAAGTATATAAAACTTTTGTGAACGCGCAGAATTTGCAACAAAAAAGTCCCTTGTTTTGCTTGCAGCGGAGCGGAGTGAGTGAGTGAGTGAGTGAGAAGCTCATTGTCTGTTGTCAGTTCTAGGAGTTTTGGTTGATGAAAAAATAATGCATAAAATACGTAATACATTTACTTATTCTCCCGTCTAGTTTCCATGATGTTGATTTCTTTCTTTTTTTGTGACAGAGAGTAGAGTGGTTACAAGAAGACTGGTACAAAGATCATAGCGGAATTGACTTCTCCACAAGTCCAATCAAATACTTACTACTTCATCATTGTACAAGTCATGACAATATAATAGCTTTACAGTTCTGTGCAGATTCCTGATTATTTTTGCGTAGGTAAATTCGTAATAATGAATCAAATGCTACTACTTATATGAAACATACATGTCACCAGTTACCACCAACCAAGATACAGGTAAATACGTATAGAATGTAGGATAATTTATCACCGTTTAAAATCTAACCTCTCAACATAAAGAAAGTTAAAATTCATGTTTAGGTTTATACAATTAGGTTATCCTGGAATGTATGTAAGGTTGTATTTTATAACATGAAGGTAAAAACTTGGCTCATTCATCTCTAATTCATCCTCGTGTTTGCGTACATTACGACAACCTAGAGCCTGGAGCAGATTCACCGTGTTAAAAATCAGCGACTTGCACTGTGTTATGTTAAATTGAATCTGAAGCTGAGCAAGTTTTGCGAGATAATAAAAATGTTTTTTCTGCATCTCTCAGCATGCCAATCGATTTCTGGTTTCTGGTTAGAAGTGCAAGCAGAACGGGTTAAATGGGTAAAGATGTAAAAATGCAAATTACTTTGTTTACTTTGTAGGGTAGTTTTTGACATGACAAAAGATGCTCATCGCACAATGAAGAATGGATGGACATTATTCAGTGTAGTAGTGCACAAACACCTATACCAATTATTATAAAAATTGTACAAAACATGCCTCATAATCCACAATGAATTGGGCTGAAAGCGTACACGTTAAATTAAAGTCAGTTGAATAAAAGACAAAGAAAGAAGAAGTCAAGTATTTTTTTGCTTGTGATACTGCTGTAGGTGATACTGGAGAAACGAAATCGATAAATATCATAACAATTCCGAATAATTACTCAAATTAGTCAGATATTCACGGTTCCTTAGTATGTTTCTGATTCTGCTAATATGTGTATCGCTTCCATTCATATCCTGTTTGAATGCCCCAAAACAGATAGAAGATTTAATTACTCCGGATGATGAAGCAGCATCCCCTTGTCCTCCCACGTAATATTTTTGTATCATTATTTTAATTGTTAATATTACTTTCAAATAGTTTATACGTTAATACGTATACTATGTCGTAATGTAATTTATGGCACATTGTCATTAATAATTAACAATTATTGTTATTATTCATAGTTTTAATGGGGAAGGGAAACTACTCAGATTCAAAGGTGACAACAAGTGTTACCCAACGAATACACAAGGGGTAAGAAAAAATGTAAAACTTTGCCATTTTTGTTTTGAAAAGGTAACATATATGTATATGTTCGTTCTTTGTTTTTTTAGCCATGTAACAAAAACATGATATTTTATCCACACCCCACATCCAAAAAGTTTGGATTCTGTGACTGCTCTGATGCCAGGGGAGAAACGAAACAGGAGGCATCGTATTTAAATAACAGAAACTTGAGTCATTGCATCCCGGAAATCAGGTCTCAGGTATTCGTTCCAGAAAGACAGCGCTGCTACTCCGTTTTCGACCAGGTAACATTTTTTTTTGTTGAAAAAATCGCATCCCATTATTTTTTTGCTACTTTTCCGCATTAACTTTTACACTCGCAGAGTTGCACTTTTCATCTTTACCTGAGTTGTAAATACATTTTATGTTTATTTTTCAAACAAAAAGTCCTATAACAAAAAAAAACCATTTTCGCTCTTGTGTTGCTCAAAAACTTTGTTTGTATTAATGATTATGTTTTAAGGGACCCTGTCCAGATGGGAAATGGCTCGTATTAAATGCAACTTTCTACCCTGTTTGTGCAAACAATACATGCTTGAATTCCCCATTGAATACGAAATATCAAGATAAGCCAAGTCCGCTTGCACACAAGTTTGTCTTTGCTGCCTCTACAAAAAGCGAATGTTACGAAACCATGACTCAGGGAAACTGTGCCAAGTCTTATGAACTAAGATTTTCTCCTAACCACTTCATCCCTCAGTGTAGGTATATTCCTCAAGCAAAGATAAAATGTCCAACTCTCGTCCCAGAAATACGAAAACTGAGGTGCAAACCTGGAAGCAGATACGACGTACTCACACAGTGCTCAAACTCAATAAGCCCCAGAAAGTGACAAAATGCAAAATACAAAGGTGCAAAATAATATGCAGCAGAAAATTCATTATACAACAACGCAAGTAGATATACGGAACGTTACAAACGATACATAAATAAACTGTGTCATAATAGATATATGATATTGGTTTAATAAACATCTCAGAGTATTTGAGTTCAAAATGAGTAATAGTATATTCATTGAAACTGTTATATATATGCTATTGGAAATCCTCCAAACTTATTAATTTTTGTTTCTGATATTACGTGCGACTGACAACTACTTGTGAGTATCGTCCATCGTATCGGTGAAAGGCTCGGACGGCTTTGCATTAAACGAAATATCCACGAGAGTGATTACTGAAAAGTATTTGTTTTCATTATTCAACTTTTATCGGGCAAGGCAGACTTTGTTGTGTTATGCAACACCAAATGTGGCTACAAAGACTGAATTTATCATTACCATATAATACCATGTAGCACGCATTTGTGGTTTTGTCCATCTGTATGTAAAGTTTATATTTTCTTTGAAATTATATTGTGTAACGTACTGTAATAGCTCGTATGGTATTTTGATGCCATTATTCAAGCATCATAGCATGTCGTATTGAATACTTTACATTTAATATTTTGTTTTTTTAAATGAAAATCCGTTGGAGTAGGTATCAAAATCATATTATGTGTGTACTTACCTCTTCACGAATGGAGCTTGGTGAATTTTGCTGCGTGTTTACGATGATGAAGCACTCATCAGATGGTAAAAAAAATAGACACGAAATTGTTCGAAATCATCAAAAAATATTTACTGACTGAAGATACGAACAGTACAACTGTAATAGTAATAAATTCTGTCCACACATATATATGTGATACATGTAGAATAGAAACAGCGTTTTCTGTAGATATGAATATAGGATACATGCGTTTGTAATTACACGTACGCTGCATGATTTTTACGTACATACATAACACGTAATATACATATTTTTTAAAAATTCATATATTAAAGTTTATGTTTCATGTGGAATTTATATCTTAAGGTATAATTATATTTTAGATAGACACGTACGATTTATCAGCGTACGCTTTTATAGCGCTTAAAAATTATTTATCATTTAGAATTCAGCAGCTCAGACATTATTACAGCAAATGCACTTTCAAAAATATAAACCGAAAGCAGGTAAAACACTCACAACACAACCACACTTTTCTGTGTTTCAGCTTCTTTAAATACTGGTCCTGATTTAGTTTTATTGAATTAATCAAGTATATTTATTAGTAGTGGTCAGCACTGTCTTATTCTTGGCTTTTGGTTTTGAAGAAGTAAAATGTTTCTCCAATAGTATACTGATATGTTTTCTGTTTTAAGCCTTTTAAATAGCTGCATTAGCTGCCTTTTTTTTAAATAGTCAATATAACATTCCATTATAGGTATATATAGCTATCATTTAAAATAAATATTTCATAAAAGATATATTATTATTGTTAACCTTTTTTATGCTTAAATGCATACCGTACCTGCTCCAACAGTATATAATCCAGTGATATACGACACACGACGACATATATAAAACATGTATCCCTCTCTACACACATACATACAAAATCAGGATTGGTTGGTATAATTGTTGCAAATGTCTACATGCACATATAGGTATTAATTCTATGTATAAATATTTACATTTTCATAAAATGTAATGAATAGTTTAAAAATATAACAATACTGAAGAGACTAAAACTGAATGTCATTACTTTTTACGTTACTTTCGTCTATAATTAAATGCTGCTATCCCTTCCGGTATTATAGGTTACTATAATAAATGTTATAGTAGTAGTCAACGTAGTAGTAAGAGTAAGTATTTTTTTAAATAGGTGACAGCAACATTACGTTCTCAACACCCACCCCCTCCTTACCAATTGCATTTAAATGCATATACATTATTCCTGTATGGTATATCAAATTCGAGCTTATTATAAAGCTTTAGCTTACACATGGTATATATATATATATAGCTCTTTTGGTATATATCATATCCACTGACGAACATTTAAGTCAAAGTAGCTACTGTACCGGCACTACCGCCATTTATGTAATATGGACTTTTTAAATAAAACTTACTCTCTAAAAAAAAGTTTCCTTCCCTTAACAATATTAAAAATTGAAATACATTAGGATTCATACAAAAATGCTTAAACGATTACAGACAAAAAACGAAATTCACAAACAACATTACAACGATTAATCAAGCATTCATATATAAACTATTTTAAATTCAAAACAATTGTAGCCACTCACAAGTTGAAAAGGCACCAAACAGTTTTCCACAATAAAACTATATTAAAAGATTATACCATAATAACAGGTATGATTCAATTAAAAGATGTGATTGACAGTAAAAGCAAGTATAGAGACAGACTAACAATATAAACCCTTTGGAGCGAAAATAACAAATGAACACAATCATTTTTACAACAATCATATTATTTTGTCTTCCAAGACTATTACTAAACGGTTTTAAAACAACATGGTTTCAATCTGGAATTTATAGCTACAGATAAATTGATAACAATTATTATGCTAATGTTTTTTCGTTGAATACTCTTCAAGTCTTTACTACTGATACGCTTTATACAAGTGCTACATTTATTACGCTGCTTTAATGGAACATTATGGATAATAATAATGCTAGTTTCTTTTGACACAATGACGAATTAATTACTTTACGGGTCTCATACATGAGATTCCAGAATACTGGCATTTTTTAAAGCTGACAGGAGAGCTTCACTGGAAAGGGTTTTGTTCTTTTTGGAATCAGGATCTTTGTGCACGCTCAACTTTTCCGATCCCCTAAAAACAAGGCTAAGAATGTCAGTAGCTCCACTGAGAGAATGTCTTCGACGACATTCTTTCGCCAATTTTTTTGAATTAGGTTTGGTCGTCTTCGTCACTTCGGTGGCGGTTTTCTAAAATATAATAATAATCATAATTTAATTTTTTTTACTAATAAACTCCTTTGGTTCTTTATTTTCAATATTCTATCAACTTAATGCAAAAAACTTACAAAGTCACTCTGTACATCAAGCGCATTATCTGGTGTAGACAACTCTTTGAAAGGAACATCAACGCTAGATTTTCTTCGTTCAATGAGGGAATGTCGACGACGCCCCTTTTTCAGCAAGTTATTATGGTTAATTGCATCACTCATATCAATTGAAAGCATGTTATCATCGTAGTTTTGGAATGAGGTATGAACAACACTTTTCTTCTTGTTATCATTATCTTCTTCAGACAGTCCATTTGACACTGTTCCCTTTGATTCGTTTACTTCCAAAGTCATGGTTTTCTCCTGGTCATTCTCATCGCCCTCTACGGGCGAGGAAGTTTCAGCCCCTGAAAATTGCGTTCTTAAGCTTTGCAGTTTCTTGTCTAACGTTTTCGTAAGCGTCGTGACCATATCACTACCTAAAGAAATTCCACATAATAATAATGTATTATTAATATTTTTTATACAAAAATAAACATATTAAACGTCACATCTCTCAATAAAACATAACTACTTAAATACAAATACATAATGAGTGTGTTACAAAACATAAAAAAATCAACCTTTCAACTGGTATAAAATCAGAACAAATAATTATTATTATTTCCGACTCGTCCTGTCTAATCAATTTTTGTGTTATTATTATCAACAAACAACAGAAACGTGGGTAAAAAAATTAATTCTCAGCACATTTTAATACGTACAGCACACTGACCAGTTGGTAAAAAATTACCTCAAATAATCTTTACTTCAAGATGTCAAATGCCGAAAATTAGCATACCAATATCGTGGTCTTAACAGAAAAGGAACTAAATAAATTTTGAAGAATGCAAATTGGAAAATTTGATAAAATAAAAGGTTTAAATATATTTTTTAAAATATAAATTAATGAATACGCTGCCGACTTGGTTAAATTTGCTTACCGTCAGACGACCTAGGAGAAAGATCTTCGCGAGATCCTTCATTTCCAGTTCTAGCCACTCTAACTCTGGTATTTCCTAAAATGCTGTTTTCTGCTGTCAGATCTTTAAGAGAATCCAAAGACCCGCTTAGCTGTTTTGGATTGGAAACTCCAGCACAAAATGTTCCGTCCGGTCTCCGAAGTCTTCGGAACGAATCTTTGGAAGTTACGCCCAATTTCTCAAACTTTGTTGCTGCCTCATTTGCTGTACCAGTGTTAGCTTGCGACCCCTGTAGTCGATCAAAAGAGTTTACCCTTCTAATGCTAGCTTGTGATTGAGCAGTAGATGGTACAGTATCAAATGATGCATTCAAGGACGATGAATTGATGGCAACTACGGGTGGTTTTGGTGGCAGTGACTGCGGAGGCATAGAATTCCTAAACGGCACAGGTCCAAGACGACTGCCTGTTGGCCACGCAGGTAACGATGAAGTTAGTAATGAAGATGGAGCTGTGGAATTTGAGTTTGAACTACTCAAACTACTATTGCTTAAGTTAAATGGTCCAGGACTACTCGCAAATAGACCCAGAGCTCTGTCTCGGTGTTGTACTATGCCTATAAAACAAATATATTTTTTTGTTCATCCAATTACATCAAAGCGACTGTTATTCAAAAAAATTATAGTCCAAATTGGATATACTGTTTGGATTATCTGCTATTTGATCGTAAATGTCTTCCTGTTCTAGGTCATCTTTGGCTTTCCTCAAAGCGTCATCCAGTCTTAGTTGTTGCTGTCGAATGTCTTCAATTCCTTTTATGGGTTTACTAGCTCCCACATTAAGAACACTAGAGTTGGGTGACCGGTCATCCCTATATAACATGGCTTTGGTTTCCATTTCAAAATTCCTTATTCGCCTTTCAGTAACCTCATTTAGGCCAGCATACGAACGAATAAATCCCTTTTCATCGACGGGTTTGTACTCTTGAAGTTGTAATTTCTGTGTTCCAAAATATCGCTCACAATATAAATCCTCATTGAAAATGTTTCTCCACTAACCTAACACATCACCTCATCATTGAAATCCTAGTATACCTGTTCATCTGTGAGAGGTTGATTTTCCTTTGAACTAATTTTACGCTTGGCAGCTTTTATCAAGGAGGATTTCAGTTCGTCTGAAATTCATTTAAAAATAGGATAATAATAATATGCTTAGACTGCGATAATAATTATTGGGATATTATTATTATTATTATTTGCACCCCTTTAGCATACTTTCTATTGTCGGTGGAGACGGAGGTACAGACTTTTGACTTTCTCCGCCTTTTGCATTGTCATTAATGTTCATTAAAGGATCAAATTTTTGCTGCTGTTGCTGCTGCTCTTCTGAAATTTGACGCAAGACAGGGACCAATTTTGCATTTGACTCGTCCACATTAAAAACCTCCTCAGCCTATTAAAAATAGAATATTACTAGACTGCAAAAAAAACCGATTTAAAAATAATTGTATAGTATGAAAGAAATTGTGTTTAATATTACGTGGAGAACTAATGCTTCCACAATTTTACACTGGTTCTTCATATCCACGACCATACTATTAATGCTTTCTCCCGCAGTCCGTACTATCGTTGGGCCAAAAACAATTGCCAAATTTCTAGCGTCCATGCGGTTTATCTCCCCTTTCTCGGCAACATGCTTCAAGTGCATGACGACTGCCTTTAAAGTCTCATAATTGTGTGGCGGTAAGTCCTTAATTAGTTCTTTGATTTTTGCTAAGCATGTTTCTTCATCTTCATCGGCAGCTTGTATAAATGCAGGATATCGGTCATTTGTCAAAAGTGGATCAGGGAGACGGCGAAGGAATGATTTAATTAAACTAGCAACCACATGAACTTCGAGCCACCTAGTATCCTACAAAACCATTGTATAAAAAAATTGTGTTACAAAAGTACAGAAACAAGAATAAATAGTTTGTCTTTGTAATATTCTTACATTTTCAGGATTCGGTTCCTCTCTTCTATTTAAGCGATCAGTTAAATTTGCAACGGATGCAGTATTCCCAGGAATTCTGTACAAACCAACCATTTCGATACCCTTTCTCTCTATAAGTGCAATAGAGTACTCTATCACTCGAGGCACGAATGGGTTACTTTCTCCAGGTGGACAATCTTCTAAATTAATTCCAAAGGTTGCCCCTGCAGGTGCAAGAGAAGTGTATGGACTGGTTTTACTAGTATCTGTGCTGCTACCCGTATCAATAATGTCATGAACTTTCTTCCACTGTTTTGCAACTTTCCCTTTCCACGTTTTCGGTTTAGGACTAGCAGGGTTGTTTGCAATTCCAACGCCGACGTTTGGGTTTAGTGTATTTGAGGTACTACAACCGGCGCTTGTCGGGTGGTCATCCCGTACTGGGGTACCAGGGGATGGTAAAAGTGATGTCAAAAATGACTTTGACTTTGGACAGAATTCCGAACCGAAAAATACACTCTTACCAAGATTACTATTATTGCTCGTATCAGAGTTGCAGTTGTTATTTTTAAGTTGTTTTTGTATGCAATTAATCCAGAAAATGAGATCGCTTTGGTCTTCCGTTTGAATCAAGAGTTCTACCGTTAATTGCGGAACGGTATTGAGACTTGGTGGGATTTGGTAGGAGTCAGTTAGGAGGGAAAGTGGAAAATTTGACTCGTCATCTGGAACAAATGAGGTACGAATACGGATGACATACTTCCGCTTTGTGTAGTCTTCTGCAGGCTCAACAATGACTCCATCTCTTATACTGACGCTAATTATCACAGACTCTTCGTTTTCGGTAACAGCTGCCTCTTTTTGTAAACGCTCTTTGGACAGGTACAAATAACCACTTCTGCGAACTTGCGCATAACCTTGCCTCCAAGACCGATTATATGTGCCTCTCTGAGAATCCAAAAGAGAAAAGCACAAAAATTTACAATAACAACTCTCTTGTTGTTTGTGTAGAGTAGAGTGTCTCACATTTCCCCAGAATCGCTCTTTTCTATAAAAAAATTGACTCACCTTGTTTTCTCCGATACGAATTTTAAAATGAACTTTCCCATCGCGAAGCACCTCAGTGATGTCCATAAACTTATCTGCTTTGGAAGTTCCCAACCCGTGGTACTCTGATGTTGGACTAGAATTAATAAAATCAAAAGTTTTTGATAAGTTTCAAATGAAAAATGTCAACATTATTAAAACTAACTTAACTTAAAACACGGACGTATTCACAAACACAGTTATACATTACTCAATTTCAACAATGTGATTATTATTTTTGATATTTAGTACACAACACACAGTTTTATAGGAAAAATAATGACTATATATTTATATAATATATGAACTTTCAACTGTCACTGAAAAGAAAACCAAACTACTCGTTCTGTAACGAAACGAAGCGTTGGAAAACAAGCGTCTAAACCTATTATTACAAATAAAGAAAATAAACGCAGATACAAATTTAAAATGTATAAATCACCCGTATATATATTTACAAATTTACAAATACATCTTGTTGTAGAGACGGTCACGTTAATTAATGTCTGCAGTGAATAATATAATACATATACATATCAAAAAATACCAAAAAAATAAATCAGAAGTATAATACCTTTGACAATACAAGAAAAAAAACGAAACTACCACTATCTGACAATGAGTATTATCAGCTCACCAGTGAGGATTAGATGTGAAATGAAAACAGAAACCATTAGAAATGAAAATGAATATAATATCTATTCATTTATGTGCTAAAAACTTCAATCTAGAAACGGTATATAGCAAGAGTTTATAACAGTCCAACCTATCAATATAAAACCTGAATAGAGACGTAGTTGGCTGAGTACGATCCTCAAAAAATTGCTTCAGTTTATGAATTCGGCCTTTGGGGAAAAACTCTGTTGCGAGTTTATTTGCCATGCTTCGCCTCCTTCCAGTTCCCCCAGAGGGAAAAGTTGGTTTACATGACATAACGTCAAAACTGTGTGTATAAGTAGCATTGCATGATTATTATGAATCATAAAGTTTTTCCAATAAATCTCATTTGCAAAGCAAATTAATTGTTTTTTTTTTCGTTGCATTCCATCACATATCAGATCACAGCTTGAAGAACATACAAAAAACCAATTGCGGTATGGCTATATGGCTATATATAAACGTCGACAAGGGTTAACATGGTTGATGTCTTAATTATATGATGTATCTCATAATACCCCATACGCTCGACTTTGATTTCAGTTTCAGTGTGAAAATGTTTGCTAAATGATGTCTTCAAAGGAGAGTAAAGTAATTTAATGATAATATTATTATAGCTAGGGAAAAAATGTTTTCTTACCTTTTCACTGGCGATGTCGGACTAGTAGATTTACGCTCCATGTCTATAGGTGAAGAAGTGGCCTTAAGATATGATACGCGTCGAACCAAACGCTCACTTTCTGATTCTAAAAAAACCATGCAAAATAGATGATCATTTTACATTTTAATTACTGTACAATGTAACACGGCAGTTATAGTAAATAGATATGTACATATAAATGTTTAATCAGCGTTATGTTTAATTAATTTGGAGTATATATATATACAGTTTAAGCAGTAGTGAAGTACAAAGTAACTATAAATACAAGCATACCTGGCTCTAACTCCTTTCTACGTAATATCACATTATCTGCAAAACAACGTAATATTATATGTATATGAATAATAATGAGAGTGTACATATATATATATATACCATTTGCTAAACTTGGCGGAAAAGAAGGGTCTGTCTTCATAGAGTAGTACTGCGCGAGCATTATTATTATTATTATTAAAACTACTACTATAGGGTAATAGGGTTGTTTGTTGTTATTATTATAATAATAATAATGAATGTAAGGTGAGAGAACGTACCTGAACTAATTTGAACCTCAGCATCAGTCTTAATACTTCCCTCCGCTGAAAACGGAGTTTCCCTGTTCATGTCTTCTAAACGAGGGCTACCACCACATGGCTGGTGTGGCTGTTGTTGATATCCAGTTAAGGTTGCAAGATCAGGTTTCCAGTCTGGCGGAGGATCACAGTGTAACTTTCCCCCACCAACGACTGTTGTTCTATTCTTGGGTAGTTCGTATAGTGAAAGTAAATTAGATGGGATGTACGGTTCTTTTTTACTAATGTCCTTTTCAATGCACAGTTTCTGAACATCTATAGCATTGTCACTTTCAGACTGGCGGTCAACTGGTGACCACGAGTCACTATTGCTAGTTTCAGGTCTACAACTGCTGCCACTAGATAAACTATCCGGCCCACTGTGTTGAACACTTATCACGGTTACATTATTTGACTTTTGCTTCTTGTCACTTTTCATCAAGTTTCTATTATCAGTTACACTTGATTGTAAAGGTTTCTTTGTTGATGTTACTGATGGTAAAATGTTTTCAGGAGGCCACGGAACTTTGGTAAACTTTTGGGGTTGAGCGTAGAGCTCTTTAGGAAACGGAGGAGGTGCTTGAGGTGTGATGGGGGCCCAAATTGGTTGATTCGGACGTTTAAGAAACTCTTCTTTTTGATCAACGTTCCTTCTGATTCTATCAACCATTTGATTCTCATACCCAGAATATGAATTTGCAGAACTAACCGGCATCCTGAATCCATAATCAGGACCAGAATACGTGGGTTGATACATGATCGGATCCCGGGTCGGGTGCCGAGGTCCCTGGCCGGCGTTTGTACTGGACATGGTAACAACCATAGTGTTGCGAAAATCGGATGGTTGACTAGTTCCAGTTCCGGCTGCTTTGGTTGTACTAATACTATACCGGTATCCAGGGCCAGCCTTTTTAAGGGGTAGATCTGAACTTGTATTAAACTCTGATAGGCATTCCATGCTTTCTGATCGAAGCGGGCTTCTATACACTGTAGTGTCTCCACATTCCCCAAGAATACTGTCCGCACTCTTGGCTCCCGAGTTTGGTTCATCCCTCTCCCTTACTTTCCATAGTGTTGACTTGTCAAATGAATGATTGAAGGGGTAGTATCCCTGAGGTTGCGGCCGCTGAACAGCTTTGCTTGTTGATGATGATTGACTATTAGAGCCTAAATGATTTCTATCGCCATTGCGATCACTGGGTGTACTTGTATCCCAAACAGCCGACGACTTGTAGGGGACAGGACGAGGAAGATGGGAAAAGAACTGTGCCGGAGAATGACTTGAGTGGCTAGATGACATATTAAGAGGATACCTGGCGTAATCAGTGGAGTCGTAAGAATGATGGGAATAAGCGTAGTCGTTCGGCAGTTGGGAATTACTCCCAGGGTGAAACTCCCCTTGCGAAGGGTAATGGTATAGTGGTTCGACTAACGACGTGCTTTTTGAAACCTCGTACGGTCGTTGATTTGTTTCAGGCCGGTAGGCTTGCTCCTCATAAAACTGAAAATAAAGAATTGGTACGACGATGATGATGATGATGGTGAAAATTTATAATTTCCAAGATATATATTATATCCGTCAACCCTCTCACATGAATCATGTTTTCATTAATCACATATATATTTTATCTACAGTTATTACTTCCCTTTGTCATTCTGTACATTTTTACAAGAACGCCATTATTAAAACCATGCGTTTTTTTAAATACAAAAAAAACCAGGTTTCATGTAAATTAACGTGCAATGCTAAAACTACAAGTTAAAAGATATTTACACGATTTTTCAAACAATAAAAAAATGCCAGCAAGAGATGGGGGAAGCTTGAGAAAAAAAATGTAAAACTCAAAATAAAAGCCTTACCAGTTGCAATGTATCATATTGCTTAGGAGAAACCTCTAAGTACAACAAATCTCTCGTCTTCTGAATTAGAGAGACCACTTGGTCGTAGCTTTTTCCCACTATCGTTTCGCCATTTACGCTTACAATTCGATCTCCTGTACATTCCAAAGGCAAGGATGAGGAGGGCGCAAGCATTCGATTACAGGTAGCAAAAAAATATAAAAAAAGTAAAACACCAAACAAAAGTAGATGAGTGCAAAAAAAACTCGGGGTTAGGTACAAAATGTCAAAAAAAAAATTTTTTCTAAAACTAAACTAAAATCAAAAGGTGGGAATATATATGTACAGATATATGTAAGTCTAGATATATTGTGTGTAATGTCTTGGCAGTGGTAGTAGTAATAATAAAGTGCGAGAAAACTAAAGATGACATCAAGTGCACAAACTGGCAAATTAAAAAAAGTAGCAGGAGGTATCTTTTGTAGAGAGGCTGAGAGAGGTGAGGTGTGTGCAAATTTATGCAATTTAGTACGTAAGTACGTATCCTTCACAAGCTATATATATATATATTTACTTTGTTGGCGTTCGTCGGCGTTCTACAAAATACAAC
The DNA here is from genome assembly GCA_027744055.1 of Callyntrura sp. NNG-2020. NCBI lineage: Eukaryota > Metazoa > Arthropoda > Collembola > Entomobryomorpha > Paronellidae > Callyntrura > Callyntrura sp. NNG-2020. The sequence continues at coordinate 19,182 of JAHZNE010003502.1, forward strand.
CAATTAGTGCTTCCTTTCATTTATCTCAGCAGGTAAGAACGCGCGCGCGTATAGTGCATATAAACTTTAATACATCCCGTACGCTTTATATACAGATTTTCTTTGTAATTCTCACAACACTGTGCTAATATCGTAAAAAAAAGTATATAATTCGCTGTACTCTACCTATTTCCTGTGTTAAGGAAAATGTATGCGAATATTATGCTTATTACATATTATTCAAATGTACAAAATAGAGACATGCGTCTGTTTATTACGTTTTGATACGAGAAACTTAAACTTTTCATTTTTGTTTTGCGAGAAACTTATTCAATAGGTCAACGAATGGAATCATAATAATAATGACGGATGAGCAATGCCAGATATTAAATGAGAAAGCTGCATGTGTATATAACGTGTGTGTACGCAAAACAGTTGCACTCATTATATATGCATACACGTTCCTACACACTAAATCTTTACATTTATATACATTATAATAGTATAATATAGGTATATATATTATTATTATTAATTCGCCTTTTGTGTGTTGGTTAGATTTTACTACTACTAAAAATGATGATAATCATAATCATGTGGCTGTTCACATGTTTAAAAAAACGTTAATAGGAACAGACGACAAACAAGAGAAAACTTTAGTACTACAAACAGTACAGTGCTTCAACACAGTTTATTTTATAGGCACGTTCCCGCCCGCTTTCAACTGAAAACACGTAGACAGGAGATTAAGAAAATATGCAGTAACAACAACAGGAAGCCGAACAATATCACGTTGTGTTTTTTTAACCACCACATAACACTTGACTTTTAAAATATTATTGGAGTCATGAAAAATGCAGAGTTTAAAACACGTACTATTTAAATATCACTTTAGAAGGGTACTTCTCGTGAGTAACTTTTTAGAACTTTTGATATATATATTTTTCAGTGTCGCCTTAATAATAATTGCTTTCCTTTGCTAAACAAGTCTGAGATATGCACATGCAGCCATTATTAATCTCTTACTATATATTATAGTACATGAAGACGTGCAAAATTTGAATGTTTGTATGCATTATAATATGATGTCTTACAGAGAGGGTTACTCAAATCAGTGGTAAACCACCGGTGTAAATAAATACAACTATAATATAATGAATATGATTATTAAATTTTACTATGATCGATTATGCGGTTAAATGAGTGACTCGTTGAGTGATGACCAGATTGTACTTACCTACACATAATCCAGCAGAGGAAGCAGGAGAATTTTCTCTGACACTTTTGACAAATATGGTATCCACAGGTTCTGTAACTTTGTGAAGACGACTCTGTCCCATCCCATTGGAGTGTCCAAGTCCATCAGTGTCTCCATCCTGAAGATAAATTATTATATGAACTTATATGACAGGAGATTCAGGAGAAGGAGCAGTCAAAATTTGATAAGCACTCTTAATTTATTAACAAGATCGACAGGCATCAGTTAAAATCAAACTATGTATTTAAAGTGGAAACTTTTTTGTAACCTTTTTATGTACATTTTTTTTGCAGACTAAAAAAAGCCACACAACAGTTATCTAAATATTAGACGACTTTTTTTAATGACAAACAGACAATCTCAAAATCTTACCTCAGAATACAGCTCTGGTGGGTAGACAATGAAGTGTCGAAGGGTAAAGCCAAATCCATTCTGCCAACGGGGAATTCTGACACATCTTAACCCGAGAAATCCCTGAAATATACACATCATCATATCACAGCACACACAGAAAATGATATCATGTCAAACTACTTAGGTAAGATGGTTTAAATTGTACTTCACTTATTGCCACCATATTTTCTGAAAATTGCAAAATAACCACTACATCTTGTATACTGAAATTTACAGTCCTTGTCCTACGAACAAATTCAAACTTGTTCAATTTATTAAACTTGTAGTAGTGCGCGCAGTAGCAGCAAAAACTTTTCATTGTACATAAGTTATTACTACATTTGAGGTGATATGTCGTACTATATAGTATAGCATGTAAAAAAAACTGAATAAAAAACAGACAAACCTATTGATACCAGCAAAAAAAGTGGGAGTTGTCGATAATGCCACCACTCGCACTCCACAACTACCACCAAACCACTGACGTTATGATGACTTAGAATTTCTAACACTAATCATGTGTAACGGATATTATATTGTCGATTTCATTCAGAAGGACATTACAAATTGAATAGGAAGAGAGATTTAGTATGGACGATTCTAGCCAGTGCCGTCTTTTCAGATGCTACATGAGCTCTCTCTCTCCTCCTCCTACGTACCACATTATTATGCTGGTATCAGTGAACCCCTCCGTTTACATTTGCCTTCTTCGTCGTCGTCGTCGTTGTCGACGTCATATATTACTCTTTCTCTAACTGCCTATCAACTATTACTAATGTGTACCTATAAACCTCATAAAAATCCACGAAGGATGTACATGAAAAATAACTGAGCTTAAAATTGGAATCTTCTGGGTTTGTTACACTTGTGTTTGGAATGAGTGTTCCTGTCAATTAAATTAAAGCCTAAAACTCGTTAAATGCCTATCTCGGTAGAAAAAAAATCTCGGCATTTTTTGTAGTATTTCCCCTTCAGTTCCTGTATAAACAAGCGTGGAATACGGCGAACGTACTTACTCAAATCACGAATTATGCCCAAGAATTTCTGACAAACATGCAAGCGCGTGTAACTACTACTACTCATCCCCGCTATTATACCACTACTCCCGTATGCACTGGCTGATTTTCAGCGTGAATAAGCAAAAAAACTACTGCTCGACAAATCGTCATAATAATATAGAGATGAAAACGGACGCGAGAATAAAACGGTACTTCAGTGCGTTTTTTTTTACTCTCTACAATTTTAGCGCAACTATATTACATGCCGGTGGTTTCTTTCGTCTTGACATGATTTTATTTAAAATACAGATCATGCAACAAAATTCCTTCGACGCTGTTGCTTTTACCCACCGCAAACATTACAACAACGGCAACAACTACAACACACACAAACACACACAGTCAGTTCGTTCTGCTCCAGTTTTACTTGCCTACTTGTGTCGCTTGCCAAAGTCTGCCTCGTATACATCATAATAAAATATATGAATGTTGTATATCATATGAAGAGATATCCTACAGGCATACCTTCATTTCACTTTCACACATGATATAAAATTCCTGTTGTCTGCGCGCTTTATTACCTATATCGCCGACTCCCCTGTCTTAAAGCCTGCTGAGCTTCTCAGTTCTACTAATAATTTACGGAACCGCCAAGATAATGTTGGCAACCCAGTACACATTTCCTTCTTTTTTTTAAAAAAAAAAACCCTACTACTTACTACTTATCAAGGCTCAAAGACAAATACACATGACAGATGTGCAAAAACAATATACATATAAATGTACATGTTTTTGTCCCATTGTGTCACACGTTCACTCATGTATGAGCTGGCTATACATGTGAAAACGACGAGACGATTAAAATCTTCCTAAAAACGACCATCATTTACACTTTTTACATAGTTTAAAGTGTTTTTTTTCAACAAGTATTTCTGGTACGTTCTTTTTTTCTGAGCCTGTCTTAGAAATTTGTTAAAATGCATTTGGTGTGACCATATACATATTATCAACGTTTGAACCATATTAGTTCGATTGGCCAGACGAATCCAAAAATTTTATTGGTTACAATGTGTCAACAACAGAGCGACCAACGGTTCAACAGCAATAAAGGTTCAGTTGGATCATAATTTATGTCATTAGTCGTTTACAACTCACTCCACGTAGACCTATTTATACTACAATTAACAATGCGGAGATGTTTAAATTATGTGATTTGCAGTCTGTGTACTAACAAGGATCTTTAGGTGCTTATAGAATTTTGTGTCATCATCACACGGCCTGTGTGTGACAGACATTTTGGTTTGCTAACTATCATCGTTACAAACAGAGAGAGAGAGAGATACGAGGAAGCAGATAAAGGGTCGATTGGAGTATGAAACATCTGCATACCCTAATTTTCTTGAGAAGTCAACAACTCCATCCGATAAAATTTTCAAAAAAACCCTGTGCTAAAAAATTTACGCGTTTATTTACGAGTTTTTTCCTATGCCGTCGTAATATTATTCGCGACGATTTAATGGACATTGAGCGCACATGCTGGCAAGGCAAACTAACACACAAATATATATGCACACACCATTTTAACTACATATCTCTCTCCTCTTCTAATTGGATGGATTTGTGCGCTGATTTTTAATGCTTTTGTTTTAACTCACTAAATTACCATGTAGGAAGTAAATGCATCCGCATTGCTTGTGTGATTTGTACACGTGTGGGTAAAAAAATGCCCAACTAAAGTACTTACCTAGTTAAAATAACCGTAACTTTAACTGTAAACTGTCTGTCATCCATAATAATAATAATAATAATGCTACTCATAACAATATAAATGGCTACATATACAAGTAACATAAAATGCTCACTCATCTCATACGGAGACGAGGTTTAAGTTTGACCGTATTGCTTTATTCACTACCGGTTTAAAAAAAAACTCACGCCTTCACGTGCAATAATAACGAAATTGGAATAACTACCGAGAAAACAAAACTCGCATCGAAATTTCTTGCAACTCTAGAGAGATTTCTCAAATTCAAGAATAGCTCATCATCACCATCCCCTCACATCATCAGTATTCAGTATTTTTCAGCATTCTCTCTCCTCTTCCTTATATTTTCGGGCAGCAAGCCATGCTAGTTTATGAGGAGTCTGATGGGAAAATAAACAAAACTTATCAGTCCTTGGAACTTGTATATTTATTTTAAACGTTTGAGAAAAGAAGAATGTGGAGTAGCATAATACACGAATACACGATATTGCTCCAATGAACAATATGTTTATATATATTTGATGTATTATTCCAGTACATGCTTGATGCTTGCTTGCTGCTTTCTCATGAAGAAGAAGAACATGATGATGTCGAACATCCGAAGAAAACATGCATTTGTTTGATGCCAGAATGAAAGTAAACTTTTACAGAGAGATAGGTGACAGTGTTATTGATTTTGTTCACTTTATAATATTTGCACAACACTTGTGTTATATCTTTTATACAAAATTCAATAACAACTTCCCCATAAAATATAAAAATACCATCCCTTATCACTCATGTGTTGTATACCTATGTACTTTGCTCTTTTCGTGAAAACTTGTCTTCTCTGTCTGTGCTTTTTTGCCTCCTGTGTGCTCCCTCATAATTACACGCTCTTTGTGAGCACATTCTCGAAAGGAAACTGATGAATTGGAGTATGAAACTCGACGAAACAGACACAGCAAATGTAAAGTGACGAAGCAGAAAACTAATTCCGGTGAAGTTCCTAATTAACCAAAAAATTGGTGAAGGCGCAATTTGAAGTTTGCTCATTTGAAAAGAAATCCCACGCCATTCACCAGTTCAACTACAAACAGATACTGTTTGGAAATTATATGTATATACAATTTTTATTTTTTTCACGGGCCTTAAACATGTACTTGTACATATACCATATATAAAATATACTACAACTTACAACATCAATTAGCACCTGGCCCAAATGTAAAATATGCATTTATGCGTGTACACAACAGAGGGAACATCCCTCTATACTTTCAAAATTGTATAGTAGAAAAACTTTATTCTGGAAATAATGATGTAGTCAGAATATGACAACGAATGAAAAAAGGTGAACGTGAAAAATATGTCGCTTCATTGTGAAATTATTTGGTTGTTTGCGCAACTTGTCGATATACTTATATGCTCACTTGTCACAGCTCTGCAAAGTTTTAAATGGATCAATGAAGGAAGTTTTAGAGCGCCACGCAAGCACCGATTGTAATTGTTCAAGGATATTTATATGTATAATAATATTGTATTGTCCATAGTTTTGTAACGTTTTGCCTCTTATCTGCTGTACATATACCTACCTCTCTATCCTATCCATCTAATATCATCGAGCAAACTCACGTTTTGAAACATTATTATTGCGTTAGTAGTTTTACGAACCATGTTCTACGTAGTCCTGTTTGAACAACAATAATAATATGTGTAAATTTTGAAATGGAAGAGAGGTATTATTAGTATGCTATAGATGCAGTCTAATGATGATAATGATAATTTATACTTCTAAATGACATCACCTAACACAGCAATAAAAATAGATACCACGACGAATAGACTGACTCTCTCAGTGGCCCCACCACCACAAAACAACAACCACTGACTGATTGACTGCCCGAATGGTATGATTAATGAAGCAAATGCATAGGTATGTTTATGTATATATATATATACACACACTCCTTAACTTTCAGTAAGATTAAGGTAAAACACATTAACAAAAAAATATGCACGTTCATCATCATGAACAGCATAAAGATGAGCAACATGTCTTCTCCCTCATAACCAAATAATGTCCAAGTTCAAGTAGTAGTAATTATGCAAAGTTTGTTTTACTGTTTAACTCTACTATTATCGTAGTAGAAAATGTTGAAATGATGATGGGGATGAGATGATGGTGGTGATCTTCAGAAAACACGACGACCGAGACGGCACATTGATTGTCTTTGCGGAGAGAGAGAGAGAGAGAGAGAGATCTCTTCTAACAGAACAATAACGTGAAAATGTGTATAAGCACAGCGAATTTTACATAACATGACTATTATTGTGATGTATGGATGTCCAAATAAGTAACTCCCAAGGTCATCATCGCTTATATCAACGGTTCAACACGCAAACATGTGCACATTTGATTGCAATTTTCAGACATCGAACAAGTGTAACTATTTTTTTCCCTTGCAACCAATTGATGCTCAAATTAAGTAAACAGATCGACGCGACAACGGTTTAAGCTTTTTAAACATCCTATTTGTCTCACTCATTCGGCACGTCATTCATGTACAATATTAACATCAAGTCAGTCACAGAGAACAGAAGTTTCAATTGTAAAGAATCTAAAACAATCTGGGACAGGCCAGTACGACGTAGAATTTACCCTTCATAAATTATTATTCCCAAGTGGGGCCGGGGTCTACTACATATATATATATATATTGGCAATACAAGCTATATGGCAAATGCGCTTTTTACTCTTATTGTAAATCACCGAAACTGGCAACGAAATAATGGCGTACATGTTACCAGCTTAAAAAGTTTCACCATGAATGAATAATCGTAAGGATAATAAATGCATGTTGCATGTTTAATAAATTTACGATATAATTTGCAATGACGTTTTTGAAATATTCGAAATATTAGCATTTCGCATGCCTCCTTGAAGTACCGTAAAATAAGAAATTGCTTTTCAGAAATATTGTAGAGTTTACCGGCCCAGCTATATGCTCAAAATTATTTTCGTTGTTAAAGTGGGAAAAGATTGTTTTGTAATTTTAAAAGTGTGCGAATAATAATAGCTTTTAGGCAGTAAAACCCATGCACGAAATTTTTAATAAAACAATCGTGGTATGTACGTGGTATTATATAATTAAGTTTTTCATTGTGTTCATTACGACAATGGTAAATTACAAACTTACAATAGGTGCATGTGTGTATATAGGTGCGAATGTCTATCTGCAAAACCTACTTACACGCTTTCACTAGATGCAAAACTATATGTTAATATGTAAACTTTTAGGTATCCAATTATTACTTCCAGCGCTTTGTCTTTTTCTACGAGTTTATATGATGATGGTAGCTTTGTCATACTCCCGGTTCATTAAAAAAATATATATATTTAATTAATTTAAATTATATGCATCATACCTGTGAAGCAAGAGCTGCTGAATCCATTTTTGCATAACCGAGAAGAATAACTGTAGACGCAATTATTGTCACATCTCGCATTCATTTCAACTACTTAGCGTCCTTTTCGACCGTTTAACTATGAGAACGATTCACTTATCCGTTGACTAACGACACCACGGCGCTCAGATGATACGGCTTCATCTCAAAAACTGTGTAGTTAAAAACACGTTACGGGTATAATGACGATACATAAAATATTGAATTGTGCTGCGTGTCGTTGGCCAAGAAAATTTATTCCTTCCGGATCGCTTCTTGTAACACACAAGTTGAATGTAGTGTTGTTGTTCGGTAAACTTTACAATCATCAAGACACATGCCACTTAATCACTTTTCCGAGGCGCACAAGACGGGAATGGGGTTAATTGTCGTGAAACTCAAAAGTCGTAAAAGTTTAGAAGAAACTATATACTGTTATTGTGTAACCCACATCATGTTTTTTGTATTATCATCGTCACCGTCACATTTTTCGATTCGTTTGGCAAACACCGTTATAGGACTTTCGTACTTTGTGATTCCGTGCCATATTCAGTACGATGATTCCCTCTTTTTTATGTCCAGGTGGGGAAATCCAATTTTTGCATTGCTATCATACAGTATAATTCGTCGTACACAAAAATAATCCCATTCTCGTTCAAGATAAAAATTCTCTTTTGGAAACGTTGAAAACTGTACCATCGGAAGACTGTCGTTTCGAAGATTTGAATTTCAATTCGCAATAACGGGCACAATTCTAAAACAATCAAAACAAGACAAAAACGGAATGATTTTATATAAGACACACACACATTCACACATGACAGAGAAATATTCAAAACTGCAAAAAAAAATGAATATCCGACAAAAAAAATTTCTCGTCGCTTACAATTTTATCTGGTAGCTGCTGTAAAACTAATTTTTATAGCTGAACCATTTCTACTTTATATTACGACGGCTATAAAATGACGGGGGTTCAACAGAACCTATTTCCGTGAAAATCTGCTAAAGATGTTCAACGTTAAAAAAAAACATCCCAGTCACTCCTATCAAAAAGTATTGAGGATCGATGCAGATTTCTTTCCAACTTTAATTTCCAAATTTGCCATATTATTATAGCATTGAAAAAAATACTGCACACACGTATGTATATATATTGCAAAGTCAAATAATATATAAATATTATGGATACTTATAATACAAAATAATGCAATATTTACATTTACAACCTAGACATGTTAGAGTTAAATGTGTGTGGAAAAGTATAAGCATTAAAATGTTTGCAATATATACCGTTGCACAGTACAATGATCTAGTAGCCTCTTTTTATAGAATGTAAATGAACACACACACACACACAAACACACATTAACAATGGTGCAGCAGAAGATATTGTTAAATGCATTTCGCAATAACATAAAAACTATTAAACAGTTGACAGTACCAACAAACTATCAGGTAACGTGCTTATCAGTCTATACTATTTCACTTTTTTTTACATTGTTGCAAATCCTCACAATCTCAATCAATCATTTTGAAGATTATAAAATTGCGCTATATATATATTGCCGTTCATATCGTGCATGAATGACGGTTATCCACAAATATGTTAAGGATAAAGCATTGTATTATTACGTATGCATGTATATATATGTTTCTGTAATCCAATAATTGTTAACATGTAACTTACCTATTTGCGTAAAAGAGCGTGTAAGAAATATTAGCTTAGAGTTAATTGTTAAGATCTTTCAGATCTGATACTATTATTGGTTATGAAATGGGATTTGTATATAATGACGATCAGTACGTGACCATGTCGTTTATTAAAGAAGAGTAGTGATCTATTCAATGCATCTTAACTGCAAGATTTGTTGTCAGAGTGCTCTTTCTTTCTCTCTCTCTCTCTATCTATCTCTATCTCTTACTTTGCACATTCTACTCTTATTTTTCTCGAGTTCACTTGTTCATTAAATAGACGTGTGACCATTGTTCTCATAATTATTATTATTATTATTAATTTTCTTGTTTTAGCTAACTTCAGCTGTTCTAAAAGCTAAAAACCGTGTAGGGATGATAATTATTTTCTCATTGCAATCGCATTGCAATAACTGCAACAACATAACATTATTATTATTACACTTGTATGTGTATGCAATGTTTTATAATATTTGGTGCACTTTAAATTACCTATCTTTCACACACACTTGCGTACTAAAACAACACTCACTAAACAATAACAGGAGCTGCTTTTGCTTACCATCACTACTACTACTGTTATATTACATTGAGAAAGGAGAGCACACACACAGCATAAAACACACCATAACACAATCATCAGCTACTGAAGAAATGCAAAAAGAGAGCTTCATTCTCGTACACACATACACACACATGAACATTACATTTAAAGCGATATATTCGTAAAAAACGATGTACACAGATACAACATACATACATACATACTGTCATGTAAAATGGAACATTTATTAATGCGAGACAGTATTTATAGGGGAATTATAGAATTTTTTTTATATCATGAAGGAAAGCAAAAGTTTTTTTTTCGCTTATATTTTACAGATATAAAACCCTGACGTATATAAGGCAGGAGAGCAGACAGGCATGAATTGAGAGGAACCTGCTTGTATTCAATGAAAACAAGTTGTGTGTGTGTGTGTGTATACCTATACATCCCTCTCTGCATAAAGCAACATTCACCAGCAAAAGCAGCAGCAGCCTTTCATCATCACATTCAACTCCATCCAACAAACCGTCCGGTCGTACAGAAAATGTGCGAAACATATCTTTGCGCATCTGAATCTGAAGGACAAACTGAACAATATATATACTTACCACTTACCTCATATTATTCTACCAGTACCACAACTACTACTACTACTGCTCATTCACTCACCGTCACTACCACTACCACCGCTGCTGCTACTACTACTACATACTGTTGTTGTAAGCAGCAGTAGTTAGGGTTAGAGGCGCAGCCCATTGCCAAAGGGATCAACCACCACAAGGACATCATTTTACTATCCTCCTTTTCTAGGTGGCAATTGGTAAGTAGTAAGTAAATGGGATAAAATCAAATCCCTTACACTCTTTTGCTATCTCTCATTAGATGTCAGAAGATTGGTTCATCTTGTATCTCATTGCATGGCGTTGTTGTACGAACGTTGTTGTGTTGTAATATTATGTGCATTAGCACAGATATACGAAAATGATTAAAAAAATGTTATGTTGTTGTGTGTGTGTGAGCTGTGCTCTGCAACCTGCGCCCGCTGAGAAGCATATGGCATATGCCACTCTATATGCCACAGAGAGAAGAGTGTCGGGTAATAATAACGTTTAAGAGAAAAACGACTTGAAAACTTTTAAAATAACATTATGGGTATAAATGCATGCTCTGCAGATAGTTTGTCGGTAGCATTTGGGAGCATTGATGATGATGAGCATGCTATTATTATCATCATAGTATGTGGCAAGAACGAAAAGGGATATGGATGTGCAATGCAGGGCACACACACACACGGGAAGCGTATTATCATCATCATCATTAGCAGAACAAGAACATGAAAGCTATATTGGTTGTACTAATATTGGAGTATCTACATGTTATTATGGGCAGCAAAAGTGTGATTTAGATTTTAAAAGACTGTATAGGTATGTGTGTATTTGAACCTGCCACATGATGAGCAGCAGCGTGTTTCATCAAGAGAACATATTATTCTTCTACACACGTACATGTGAGAATTTGTACAGAAATGAGTAAAGTGTTCGAGTCCAAGTCTGTTTCGTCGGTAGAGCCATTATTAGTCAGAAATACCGTTTTCAGCAAAGAGGAACGTGAGCACCATGAATAATTAGTGAAAATTATGTATAGTCCCTAAAATTTAATTTTAAGTGTCTTATACAGTAGTCTCTCTGGGCTAGACAGCTGTACTACTACTGCAACTACTAACTACTGTTTACTAGAACAGACGAAAAAAATGGTAATCGCCGAATCGTCCTCCTGTTGCTCTTATTTGGGAATGAACGAGCATCTTGTTCAGGTTGCAGATGACATGATGATAAACCATAATATTACTGTGCCAGTTTATAAACAGATAAAGCTTGTGCAAACAACTGGCAACTGGGATGATGATGATAATGATGATGCTCTAAATTAAAATGACCATTTTGATGGGAACAATGCACGGATGATGCACAGCACAACCAATGTAATAGCTGGATTAATGTGATGATAATCAACATTCAAGCAAAGTAGACAGATTAGACGTGATAAAATGAAAATTGCATTTAGAACACTGGAACCAACAGTAAATTATTAATGATCAACGGTTAATCTTTTGCTAGGATTTTTGCACAAAAAGGCTTCTCGGGTGGAAATATGCTTTATTGGTAGGTTCAGCGTCATTGCACGATAGAAATGTAAAAGTATCTAGTTGTATCTAGGTTAGTTGGAACGTTCTTCTGTGAGGATACAGTTTTACAAACCGGCATTTGCGCTCGGTGGCAATGATGGTCATCTTCATTTTATATAGCAGGGCATGCCATCTAAAACACAAAGAGCAAGTTGGCCTAACCAAATATAAAATGGAAGTGGCTTGTACAGGCTTTGTACAGTTATCATTTAAATATGGTTGATCGAAATGAGAAATGGTCAGAATGACGAGGGTTCATGATACCACGCCCTACAAAGAGCAAAAAATGTGAAACCCAATAATGAAAAGGTAGGAAACACTTGATAGAAGTATAAGTATAACATTACTGAAGTTTTACTCCCTGGCCTCATGTCCACTAGAATGGAAAATATTTCAAATGCATGGTGTATGTACGGAAGGTATTTTGCATATTTTAAATTACCATCCCTTTTTTTAGAACTTTTACACATAAACCTCTTGCAATTTGTACATACAGACACTTGTCGCCACCAACTTTTTGTTTTCTACACTACTATGCATGTATAGCATAGTGAGTGGTAAAATTTGTATTATTATCGACTTATCGTAAGCATATCCCAGCTTCCGGTTTTCCCGAGGACCCGTATTTTCCCCTGACGTTCTACTTTGGTTGGAGTGTAACGTGTGCATGGGTTATCCAAATGAGTTTTCTACGTTCACCTCGCTCATCATAGTCACCATGTGCTATAATGGAGAATAATAGAAATGAACAGAAAATGCAAAAAAAATGCAAGGCACCATGCGCCCATGTGTGTCTAAGCATGTAAGTATTTTCCATTGCATTTACCCTTCTTCTATCTGATTAATCTGATTATTTGATGCACCGACGAGAATGTATACAACGATTAATACAAATGAATTTTCTTTGGTTTTGATATAATTGAGTTCATTAGTTTTATAGGATAGACGGTGTCTAACACGAGTCTAGGTGCTCTAGGTGAGGTATATACAATATTTAGTTGGGCTATATCGTGTTGCTGCCGGCTTGCTTTGCATTGTATCTCTACTAAATCTACTTTATCTATTCCTATGCATGTGTGTGCACATTTTTCTGTTTTTCCCACCACCTGAACTTTTGTCCAACAACAAGTAACAACATGGAATATACCTGGATGATGGAGCAAAAGTTTACAGCCATTTTTAAATTAACTTGGGTCAGAATGTTTTAATTGTAGGTAAATCGGATTGAATGGAATTGGTTTCGTCGACGCTGCGGCTGAATGAAACACGTTACACAAGTGAGTCGCATTCCCCTGAAAATATATGAAATTTTCACAGCTCATTTGTTGCAAGCTATCCGGCGGACAACTGCTGTGTGTGATGGATAAATCAGGCTAATAACATATGGACAGTGTCAGATGGTGTCAAGCGTAATTTTGGGTGATGATGTGGTGGTTCTGTTTTAATTTGCAAAATTATTGTGTTGTCATTATGCATTGTAGATCTGTCATTGCCTTATAATACACATTAAATGCTGGAATAATGGCTCCTTCAACAAGGTCAAAAGCTAAAACAAAAGAAAAGAAAGATGACAGTGCTCAAAACACGGGGACCAGCAGCGGCGGGTGTTCCACCGCTGACATCAAAAATTGCTGGTCAAAATATGGAAATCTGGAGTTTGGAAAGCAGGTTCTGCTCAATCCCGAGTACACGTGGCTCGTTGCTGTTGGTCTTTTTGTAGCAGAAATATTTATCAACAGTTTCATCGTTGTATCAAGACCATGTAAGTTTTTTAGATGATGCAAAAATTAGTTTTTTGAACACTTTCCTCAATTTTCATGCTTCTTTTTTGGTGTGTTTAGATACGGAAATCGATTGGAAAGCGTACATGCAGGAAGTAGAAGGATTTCTTAATGGTACCCTGGATTACGCTTATTTGAAAGGAGACACAGGACCACTGGTGTATCCTGCAGGATTTGTTTACATTTATTCACTCTTGTACTTTGCAACAGACCATGGAAGAAATATCAGAACTGCCCAATGGATATTCGTCGCACTTTATTTAGTCATGATTTATCAAGTATTCAAACTATACACAAGAACAAAGAAGGTTGGTATTAGCCCAATGTGATAATTTTGTCAAGTGTTTTTACTCCAACAATTTTACCAGAGTATAATATTATGGTGATATATTTTCAGGTTCCTCCCTATGCCTTGGCCTTTCTTACTTTTACATCGTACCGAATTCATTCGATATTTGTACTCCGTTTGTTCAATGACCCAATAGCAATGATACTCGCTTACTTTGCAATGAATCAATTCTTGCAGGGAAGGTGGACATTGGGTAGTTTGTCCTACAGGTTTGCTGAAAATAAAATTTGTTGTATTTTCATCAGCTCGCATGAACTATTAAAAAATCTCCTAAATGTATATTTTAAATTTGTAGCTTGGCGGTGTCAGTTAAAATGAATGTACTACTTTATGCGCCAGCCCTCCTCACAGTTTACTTGACTCAATTAACTCTATTTGATACAGTTGTGCAACTTGCGGTGTGTGGAAGTCTGCAGGTTGGTACCGTACCTGTTTTGGGTATACTAAAATACTCGCCCTTGCTACCTCAAAGAAATAAATTGTTGAAATTTTTCTTCTACTACTTGTTTATTTCAGCTCGTGCTTGCGTTGCCTTTTCTCCTAGTCAATCCGTGGTCATATTTATCCCGTTCGTTTGATCTTGGACGTGTCTTTTTGTATGAATGGACAGTGAACTGGAAGTTTCTTTCCGAAGAAGTTTTTCTTAATCGATATTTACACATTGGGTTGCTTTCTGCTCACATTTTGGTACTTTTGATTTTTGTACCGATTTGGATTCGTTTTCTTCGATCTTATCATGCATTTGATAAGGTTGCAAGTACTTCCGAAGGAAAAACACCGATGCAAATAAGAACGCAGCTTGTGCTGTTTCCTTTGTTTGTATCTAATTTCATTGGAATATGCTTTAGTCGATCTCTTCATTACCAATTTTATGTTTGGTATTATCATACAATTCCCTATCTTTTATGGTCAACGCGACTTTCTGTTAGAATGAAGTAAGTATATTAATTGTGCTGAGATACATCATCATGAATATGCACGGAGTTGAGAATGTATATTTTCATTTGTTTACCTCTTTTCAGATTAGTTATATTTGGATTGATAGAAATGTCTTGGAATGTCTTTCCCGCGACGCCTTGGTCTAGTTTGTCTTTATTAATATGTCATTTCACAATATTACTTGGAATTTGGGAATACTGTCAACCCAAAAAAGATTGGTCTAAAGTTGAATGGAAAGACTCTAAAACTTCTTAAAAATTATTCATATTTATTAGCAAATTGTTCAAACCCTATGCAACTATTAAAGACAATCCCCATCATCATTATCATGCTTCAATCGTATTAAATGATTAAATGGCAATAAGCTAAAACTGTGCATAAACGTCAAGTTCATCTAGTGTTGCATCGTTGCAAGTTACAGTAGCTTTATTTCATGATCATTATATGAAATCAGAAAACTGGACCAGTCAGAATAACTGATATACAGAATACAAATAATTAGATACACATATATAAAGTTAAAAAGATGCATCCTATTAGCCATAAAAACTATCGCTTTTGGTCTCCCAGATCGTTAATGGAATCTTCATCAACCTGTATAAGCAAGAACCATTAATTAAGGAAATTGACTGCAATAGAATTTTAGGGTTTACTATTAACTTGCACTTACTTCAGGCCATTTTTCCGGAATAACATCAAACAAATCATCCTTGACGTCTCCCTGAATCACAATTTCATCATCACCCGTTACAGATGACGAAGCGGCGAATCGAGTTGAAAAAAATTTGGCTGCTAGTTTTAGATCAACCCCCCAAGATCCTAATCCAGTGATGACTAAATAGCAAAACAACTATTACATGTCACAAATCTTCTTACAAATTACTATTGCTAGTAGTATCATTTGACATATAAGTCTACCTGTAACTGATTTTTTCTTTCCACGCGGGGCTCTGGAAACATTAATTTTCTTTGGACCAGATTTTCCAGTAGGTTTTTTGGTATGTACCAAACCCTTTCCACCACGTTTTTGCCTACCCTTCTTCTCTTCTTCAGAACCGCCTTCTACAGATAACTGTAAAAAAAACAAAAGTTCATTGTGAGTGTTTATGTTAACTGATAATTCCCAAAAAAGAATCAACCATTACATACTTTTCCCAGCTGAGACGGCAAATTTGCTTCTAGCCATTGTCTGCATTTATCATAATCAGGGAAGTATTCACAATACTGTAAAAAGAGGAAAAGAATCAGTGTTTTTACGTTTAAAACTCTTGTGAATTTGTGTTATTATGGTGGCAAAGCTCTTTTTTAAATTGGGTTACCTCTGGTGGGAGCCCACAATTTCCACAATAAATAACCTTTAAAGGATATGACACTTCTTCTATCGCTTCTGAAGTCTCCTCTGGTGGCACAACTTCAGCAGCGTCTTCGGTACCAGTTTGCGATTCAACAGCAGGTGCATTTTCACCGTCTTCCATAATATTTTAGTACAAAGAACGGGCAGGTAATCAATATACAAGTCTCTGTAAATCACAAACCAAGAGTTGTATTTCCATTTACAAATAATTATATTAAAAACACGTCGTTGTATGAAAACTACAAAATATATTTACTGCTTCCACCTTGTCTACTTTCACCAATTATTATTATTATTTTTTCTTTTTGGTGCTTTCCGGGTTGATATAAAATGATGATGATCAAAAATATTCTGCCGTCCAATCTGTTTCTTTTTCAACTCTGAGAACTTGTGCACGTCAATTTCATTTATTTAGGGGCATTTTGATATTGAGGAGACGCTCTCCTCCTAAACAACAACGTATATAATATATGCAAAGTAAAAAACACTATAACAAAAAGCATTCATTTGTACATATCGCTGCATGAACATAAACAGCCGATACAACAGCATATCATAAAATATCGATATTAGCCATGTGTTTGGTGTATTTGTTTTGTGGGACAAAAGGTAGTAGTAGATGAATCGGAAGTTTTTGGGTGATTCTGTTTTTGTCCAGGCAGGATACAGTACTAACCAGCAATACAAAAGAAAAATTTGAGTTTTAAAGGAAAGTTCATTTTTATGTAAATGTGGTAATTTACTTGCGAGTACAGATGCTTTAAAGATAAGGCATTATTTAATGTAATTGTTCTTTGTTCAACAATTGGCGTTAGTGTTTTGACAGTGTTAGAAGAGCTATTGCTCCAAACATGTGAGTAGTACATGTGACATGTGACTACAAAAAATTACCCTTTTTCTATTTTGACGGACGATAGTTACGTGGTCGTGGTCGTGGTACCTCTCGAAAATACCCGATTCTCTTGTTCTAGATCTACAATCTCTAGTGGCTTTTCCATTTCTACTTTCGTTCCAGAGCACATATATCAAATACTAAATAGCACAGTTCCAAATATTTTAAGAACCAAGAATGTCCGTGTCAGTTTCGGAAACGATTGGAAAACTTTTGTTAGAGGGATATAAGATGTTGGCTGATTCATGTGAAGTCTGTTGCGTAAGTATGAGAAAATCTTTCGAGACCCTTCTTTCATATTTTTTAATAAATTGTTTTTTTTACGTTATTTGAAAACTGTAGACCGTTCTCATGCAAGATCGTCGTGGACGTATTATTTGTGTACAATGTGAAAGTGCATCAATGGCCAATTCGGTTCAACCGGATGTCCGACCAACTGGGAAAATGGCGAATGGGGGTTTAAACATTTCAAACCATGATGGTAAACATCGTCGTTGTCGTTTAAAATTAAAATTAAAGTTGAATAAGGCATTGCTAATTTGATTTTGTTTGTTCATATAGATAACAGTGTGACAATGACTGCGATCAGTGGATCAAATAATTCAGCACAGCGCAACAATAATAGTAGTGCAGCTTTGGTGTCATGCGAAGAAGTCCTTACAAAGGAAATCCAAAATGCTACTACGACTTTGCAAAATCTCTCGCAACAGCAACATGACTTACAAGGGAAGTTAATGTACATTCGTTACATACGGGAATGTGCAGACACTATCCAGTCTCTCAAAGGAATTAAAAAGGCCTGAATGTAGTTTCTACTGCCAAGCATTTAATGAGCGATAAAATACCGTCGGTTTTTATTCGTAAAGACTAGATTTTGGGGCTGGCATTTGTATAAATTTTTATTTTGGTAGTAGAGCCCAGCCGCGCAGAGTTTTCACCGGCATTTTTGTGTCTAGTGAAATGTTTTCTTGAATATTATTTCTACCTAATCAATAACGAACTTAGACATTTATATAATTCGAATAATAATGAATTTATATATTTACATAAAGGCAAAATAAAAGGATGTAGTAAACGATAGACGCGATAGGTTAAATCAAGAAAATAATATATTTCATTTATTAACTATCATCATCACGTGTATTCGTGCGTGCAGTATGAATGAAATGTACTAATGACCATTTAAATGTCAACAGTAGAAACCAATTTGCAAGTACAGTAAAAATCAAAATTGTATGATATATTGTCTTATTTATTCTTCGCGTATATTACACATATTATTTGTATGACCAATCGATGATATAAAGCGACACGTACAACTGCGAATAATTATGTTTATAAGATAATGTTGATATAGAAGACGGATCGGTATTCGGTGGTGTTGATCCAAAATCTCTAAAGCCCACAGACCGCCTCAGTATGCTGACAAGAACGAGAAGGATGGAATTTAAAATGCAAAAGTAGTTTTGTCAATTTTCTCCCGCAATTGCTGTAGATTAAATCTTTCTGTTCTGGCAAGCTGTTTGTAACAGCCTAGATAAAGTTCCCAATGAGGAAATTTGATCCATTCTTCTTTGAATTCATCCAAGGTTTCGATAAAAACGGGTTCCAATAGGGGAAGTTTTGAGTGACACACGGTTGGAAAGAGATGGTGCATGCTGGAATTTAAAAAATTTGTTTGAGTTTTTTTAAACCTTAAATTTTCATGTTAAATATTCATTTTTTAAGATAAATTATTTTAAGTGTTTTATTACGTGTGATTTCCAAATGTAATCAGGACGAGGAAAAGATTTTGAAATACCGTTTCTTCTCTGTCTCGCGTTGCATCGATTTGGCCCAATCTAAATACACAAGAAATAAAATAAATTAAATGAACAGCTACATACACTTATCAACGCGATAAAAAGATTATGATCTTGACTTACCCAAAGTCTGGATCTGGTCTTGCTTCATCCCCTGCAATACGATAGAGAAAACTCATAGTAATGACAAATTATAACTAATATTATTTAATCAATACATTCCATTCCATCATCATCTTTTTACCATCATGAAAGATATTTGGGTGGTGGTGTTGTCCGTTTTGTCCAATTTCAAGGAACACAAACGATGCAGTTGTGTGGAGGAGAAGCCAAGACGTAAATCCCGACTGGTATATATATTTTAAAAGAGAGAGAGATAAATTTGCAATGGCACAAATTTCAACAATTCTTTAAAGAAACAAAGTCTGGAACTCACCATTGGATTTGGTGCTAATAGCATCATTGTCATTAACTCAAAAAGAACAATTGTATTCTCTGGGCGAACTTTGATATTGCCCATGAAGATGTGATACCACCGCTTGACAAAGTCAATCCAAAACAGGAAGCAGTAAAGAGCATGGGAGTAAACAATTGGGAGATATTTTTGTGCCCATGAACGATCAAAGTGTGGCAGAAATTCATATGTTGGACACAATTTCAATTCGATATCCTATATAAGGTACAATGTTTATAGAATAACGTCTTGTTTGAGCGTTTAAATAAAGCAAGTATTCAAGATAATTACCAGAATTGTGTTTGGATACAAATGATGACTAAAAAAGTGGGTAATTCTCCAATCATAAGAACAGCCAAGACCAACATCGAAATAAAATCTTCTCCAGGTGTCTCTCAAATGAAAGAAATTGTGAGCTCCAATTTCACCACATGCTAGAAAACATCCGGAAATCATGCAACAAACCCAGGAATTGAGAAAAGCTCCCATTGCCCCAAATATCACTGCTCCAGCTATTATAGAGTCTTCCAACATTATCATTTCCTGAGTTGGACCACTCCCGATTTTCTGAAATGCGCAAATAGTAATCACAAATTACTTTATTATTCTTCAATCGTCCGAATATATGGTAGCACGAGTATATACGATGAACTTTTCAGCAGTACCTTTAAAATGGGCGCAGCACGTCTTTTAAGCGTTTTAAAGAAACCATCTTCTTTAAGTGTGAATGGTGAAATGCCTGTTAAAAATATGTAAGCAAAGGGAATTAAAATTTATACAATGGTAATTTAGTAATCCTTTATGGGTTGTTACAATGAAAGAAAGTAATATTTTTTCTTTTAATAAGCTCCATCCAATAAGTAATATTTGTGTTCTTACGAGGACTTGTGGCTTCGCTGACATAAAACTCTTTTAAAACTCGTTCTACAATTTCTGGATTAACCATGTGGGCTGATTCAAAAGCTTCAGTTATATCTATTACAGAGAATGATAATGATATTTTCATTGTTCGATCGTCAATAAAGTATTTCCGTAAAATTAAATAATATTTTTTAATATTTCTTTATACCCAATCCCCTTGAAATTGTCAACCAATCTGGTCCTCCAGGGTGCCTGTTAATGTATGGTTCCAAATTGTACAATTTGTCGTGAATTCGCCATAAGTTTCCAATATTGTCATCTTTCCTTTTGCCTGCAAAGAAATTTTTAAAAGTTATTTTATAATTCCCAATTTAATTACAGTGACTGTGGCTTTTCTGGCGTTTAACCGTTACGTTATTCATCAACCTTCAATCCAGTCCTCAGCAAGTCGGAAAGGTGTGTCTCTTCCAGTGGGGTATACTGTGAGTCCAGGGTAGCTCGATGGATTCTCTGCTGGCACAGCTTCAGCAGTTTCACTGAAACTGGGGCGCTTTTCGCTGTCACGAGGTGCCATGCTTCTATTATTGTTTCGGAAACACAAGACGAGCAAATCACAGTTTGCTTCAAACTGAAACTTGGTTTGAATCTGCGACTTTTTCTTATCTCCGCTCCGCTTTTATAGGGGATATTACGGACATGAATCAAGAGAAACACCTGGATAGTTAACGGATACAAGATAATATTGCTTAAAAGTTGAAGCACCATACAACGGTAACTAACCTTTAAGAGGTCACAGAATCCAGACGCATTTTATGCCGCTCCCTGTATATATAGCCATGTAAATATGTCTGCAACGGTACTATACGTTGTGTGTCATGAGGAAAGGCCTCGTCGGAATTTCTATATGCAAAACCAACTGCACACAAAATCCTTACTGACATATCTTCCTAGGCGATCAAGGTTGTGTAGCAAGTGGTTTCACCCTTAATGACATTTTTAATTAGATACTTTTGGTTTACTTCTATATGTATATGTGGTATGATGCAATCATAAGTCGTCTTAAATGACTTTAGTAGTCTGCTACTGAAAATTTACCGTATTGATGCAACGGCAAACTTCAAAGTCGCTAAATCCTTCAAATCTAAAGTAAGTCATCGTTATTATTTCCCTTATAGTTGGATAGCTTGCGCATTTAATGCGGTAGATTATCATAATTTTTATAACATCTCTGAGCAGAGCAATTTGACATAGGCATATAGTTGTATTCTGTAGAGGTGCCAGTCAGTAGTACTGTAATTTAACGAGTTGAAATGCATTTTAAAAATAAATATTGTATGCGGGAGTAGTGGACGTGCGTCGCGAATCACAACAGTAACCTTATTATTAAAAGTGTTTTTCTAAATCCAGTGATGTGGTCTGTGATGAAAGTCTTGCATATAAGCCAGTCCTTATCAAAAATGCAAGCATTTTATATGAAAATTGTTCATTTGACAAATACTCATTTGAAATGGGTGATCCTACAAATTCGAATTGTTTAAATCTTTTCACAAATCATTTTTCATAAATTGCCAAATTTGACGTTGGCAAAATGTTCATTGGAGAGGGTTGGAACATATGGGGCAATATGCTATTAATCTTTTAAACAAAACCCGCTTGTGGAAGGATTAAGCCTCGAAGAAGTCCGAAAGGATTAAGCTTTAAAGTGTGTTCTCTTTCTTTTTACGCAATATGTTTTATATAACCTTACTATGAATGATCGTACCTGCTTGGGGTTTAATTCCTGATTGAAGCGCCGCATGCCTCAGAATCTTTTCAGCATGTTTCTTCAGACGATGTGCATCCATCAACAAAGGATGAACTTGTTCTTAAAAGCTGAACTTCCCTAAAGACTGCATTAAGGAGTATACGACTTTTGTTTTCTAATTAGATTTTTAATTCCAGGATTATATCGTGTCATCATTCACAATCATGTTCTTGTTAAAAAATCATCATTCACCATTAAAACCCCAGATACTCGTACCTGTATGGGATTACGCAATCTTGCGGCGCACATGTTACAATTTTTTTCTTGCAAATTTTACAAATAACTGATTAAACATGTGCATTGAGTTGAGTAGTTAATGTTTTTGTAATGTACCGTTAATAAAGGCTAATTAAAAGCTTTTTTGTAGGATCATCATCATCATTTCAATCATCATTATAAAATATATTCTTTTTGAATTCTGTTCAACCATTTATATAACCATACACATTTGATATAACATCAAGTAATTCGTTTTCATAAATTGCTCCCTGTGTCATGTATGAAAGTTTTACTTCTTTATAGGAGGAGCATATATTGGAGTTAAAAAATGGACAACGAATCACTTGGAAGTATGGAAGTGGCAACACGATACCTTATTAAAATTCAAATCCAAGTTCGATGCTTTCTACTTCTCAATGACTCTGGAAAAAAATTAAGAGTAACACAAACAAGATATGACTCATTCCCTGATTTATATATTCATTCCTTGAATATGAATCTTCCACCAACAACATCTACATGTAAACTCCATCTCATATCCTCGTGCACGCAGATATGCAGTCCATACAAACTACGTACTCTGTAATTTTTTCTGATTTTTTGTGTACCGTACCGGACTACTTTGAGATGTGCTACACTACCATAAGCTTTTATCGCACGGCTGAAGTGGGATAAAAAAAATTGCTGCATAACGTTGTGAACACTTTTTTCATTACGCAAATGGAGAAAAAGTGTTCACAAATTATCCTTATTTATAGCACATACACCGTTTATGCTTTTATTAAAAATTTGGGTTTGGGAATGTGTAATCTATTCATAAGAACATAGAAATGGAAAGCATTCTCTAAGGTCATGTCATCAAAAATATTCCTCTACAAGAGAACTAATGCTTTTGAATTTAAAAAAAACTTCACAGCAAATAGCAATTTTCTAGCCACGGACAATACACAAATAGTTTGTGCAAATGCAAAGTGAACATGGCATCATTTTCAGATATAGTTAAAGAACCTAAATCAATTACATATATACCGAACTGCAGATCTACTTTGCCACTATGCAATTGTTTTAAGAAGTAAATACATCAAAATCCGTAGACTATTTATTAATTTATTCCGAACGTACGGTTGTCCGTGTCCCAAATTAAAAAAAATTGTCTACACTACTCGGCTAAAAAATGCATATTTTCCTTGGGGTAACAATGCATTTACAAAACTTTAAAAAAGAGTGGATTAGTAAATCCAACAACTACTAAATCACCGGCATTTTGGAGGTAGCGTATAGAGTTACTAGTTCACCATTAGCAGCCACATTCTATAGATACATTAAATAAGAACTTCAAGACAGGTCATATCTGCATAATAAGTTTTAGTACTCACAATTAATAATATATGTTTAAGGAAAAATCATCAAAAAGATTTTTAAAATATTTTTTTGCTATTTTGAACCAACGATAATACATAAATAATAATTATTGATAATTGGTATAAATATTCTATGCAGTTCAAGATGTATAGAGAAGGGTAATCAATTTGGGGCGGTAAATTCTCCGTGTACTGCTTGAACTTTTGTGGCTGGTACCAAAATTGTCAGTCGAAATGTAGTAGCTCTTCTTGTAAATTTTACAACAACAACCTTGTAAATCTGGACAGGTTTATGTGCAGTGGACAGTGACATTGAGTCTGCAATTATTATTGGGAGAAAATGTGCTTTGCATTACACACGTAAATAACTAAAAATACCTATCGAAAATGCTTACCATTATGCATACTTGATTCACTTGACATTGACAAATACAAAAAAGTTGCAAGTTGTTGCAAAAAAAATATAATGTAGTACGTATAAATCAAAGTGTGTTGACCATAACCATATCCAATACTATATAGGCTTGTTTACCGATTCACGATACATATGCACAATCTTA
Source organism: Callyntrura sp. NNG-2020 (assembly GCA_027744055.1). Taxonomy (NCBI): domain Eukaryota; kingdom Metazoa; phylum Arthropoda; class Collembola; order Entomobryomorpha; family Paronellidae; genus Callyntrura; species Callyntrura sp. NNG-2020. Next base: position 43,801 of record JAHZNE010003502.1, read on the forward strand.
TCTCTTACTGATGGTAGTGGTCCATGATTTCGTTCATCATTAATATTAATATGTAACAAGTAACATCTTGCATCACACAATCGAGTTTTTTAACTTTTAGTGTACTAGCTAAATTGCCCCCTGATTTTGGGTAGGGATTCTGGTAACATTTAATTTTAACTGCTGTGATAACACCATTCCAAAATATAGAGGTGTAGGGTCAAAGTGTAGGGTCAGCAATGGAGAAAGGTGCATAATGGTATTACTACCGAGAAATAAGATTTTTGTCTTGAATTTTGGCACGATACAATAAAGCAATGCATATATTTGAAGTTCCAGCGGGGTTGGAATTTAGAATTAACTTTTCTTTTTTAACTGTTTTTTTGCTTCAATTGTAATTTAATGTGTGTAAAACTCTATGTTTTTTATGTTTTAAATATACGTTATATGCTCTTTACCTGCGCTCATCAAGCTGAAAGCGTAAAGAATTTTGAGAAATTTTCTATTGCAGGATATTACGCGGGCTTCATATTTATTTATGAATGAAAACGAAGGACGTCTTACAAATGCATATATTTCCATGAGGTGTAAATATGTCAATTTTGCTGTATATATTTTGTGATAATTATATTTTGAAGCTTAAAATATGATATTTGATTTTATATATATGATGCGTGTTCAAACTGGACGTGTTCACATCCAGTATCTAGTTTCATTTTTAAAGGCATTAGTAAGTAGAATAGCATAATTAATTCATTCTCGGTTCTAAAGAAACTCGTTATAACTGCTGGAGTCGTAGAGTACGAGAGACTGCATACAAGCTCAATTCATTTTTTTGTAAAGAGTCAACTGAAGGACATTCCATTACAGAAGAGAAATGGAATAAAAACTACGCGGTAGGTGTGGGCTATACACTTTGTTTTTCTGTGCTCAGCCTGTTCTATAATAGATGAGTATTATGAATGGGAAGATGTAATGCATAAGATGGCGATATATTTATCATACAACCTTCATTCAACTTGGAATCTCCCTCACAGATTAAAATCGTCAAAACATTTTACTTTTACTGCAACAATGGTCACAAATTTAGTGGGAGCATTGAGCAATAATAAATGATGAATGCATTAGAAGGAGACGATGGATGAATAGGCAAAAATGTGTTTTTTTACATTTTTTGCGAGTACAAAGTACAAAAACAAGCAAACTCCTTAACAGCAATATGTATACACATTGCAATGATAATTTTTCATAGATAATGTTATAAGATGGCTAAATAGGATCCTAAATTACTTTGAAAATATTCATTCGCTTTTTCCTCTCAACTTTTAGCTTACTAATTTTTACTACTTTTTGTACAATCTGTCGCCGTCAGATTGGACAGGGGTTCAAGTGGTAATACCTATTACGACATATAATGTATGTTATACAACCATTCCCCATTCCCCAATTTAATAATTCAGTCTTATTTTTCCACAGACCAGTGGTAGATAAGGCTTGTCCAGTTCAGGTTTCATAAACCATTGGAGCGTCCAATAATCTCAATTGCATGCAAACATATAAACGTATATTGCATTGCTTGCAAACTGCAGTAGTAGTTTCAAAACTAATTAGTCAGAAAATATGGTTTTTGCATTTTTAATTTTTGTTTTGAGTAGCACACTGGCTGCATGGTACTTGAGTATCTTTGTCGCAAAGAAAAATGGAAAAGAACCACCAGGTGAAAACCAGACTGTTTTACAACAAAGAAAAATGAGATAAATAATTACATTGAATATTTATAACCTAAATTTAACTATTTCTTCAGGTCCTATTCCACTTCCAATATTGGGAGATTTGGTGGCCATTGCAAGGGCGTCAGTAATTCCTCACGAAGCACTGGCTGTTCTAGCAAAAAAATATGGCGAGGTGTTTAAACTTAAAATGGGAACCGTTCCCACAGTGGTCTTGTCATCTGCGGAAGCAGTAAAAACCGTTTTTACGCGAGAGGAAGGAACCGGTCGCGATTCCAGAGGCATATTTTATGACAGAAATTTGAGAAAAAATATAGGTCAGTTGTTAGTATATGAAAATATATTTTAAAAACCCTACATGAACCTTTCTTAAAGTGTCATCTTTGTACTATATACTATAATTGTTAGGTTTTGCATTCTGCAACGGAGAGGTATTTAAAACTAACAGAGGATGGGCAGTTAAAGCTTTAAAAGACTGTGGATTTGGACGTAATAATTCAATGGAAATGACCATTCATGATGAAGCTCGTCATTTTATGAATAAATTGGCAGCAGCTGTAAAGAACGACGGTGGAATATTTCATGCCGACCTGCAATTTAGTATACACACCTTGAATATAACATGGATCATGTTTACTGGCGGTCGGACCGATGAAGATAATAGAAAGGTTTCTGATTTACTGAAGGCCAGTGATGAATTTGTCAGAGCCGGCTTATTTGGTATAGGACTTTTAAATGCATACCCGTTTCTGAGATTTATTTTTCCGGAAATGACTGGTTACAACATGCAAATGAAATGCACACATGAAATATACGACCTAGCACTGGTAATAAGGCAAAACCCCGAATTTCCAAATTGTCCCTACTACTACTAGAATTCACATAGCCCCGATTTATTTACTATATGTAATACGATGTGTGTTTTATGTTCAGGAAGTTCTTCACGAACACAAGCAAAACGGAAATTATAAACACGATCCCCATAATTTCATTGAATCATATCTTCATCAAATGGAGGAAAATAAAGGAAACCCCAACAGCACCTTTACAGGTAAACTAGATAGTGTTAACATTATAATACCCCGTCTAATCTGAATCCTTGTTAAAAATGTGAACTTTTACATTTTATTATAGAGGAAAACTTTAAAGTGATGTTTGCAGACCTCTTCCAAGGTATCCAATTTAATCAGCATTTGAGAATTTGCACGAATGATTTTACGCTTTATATACTCTCCTTTTTTGGTTAAACAGGTTCGATTGAAACAACCGCTGGATTCCTGGAGGCTTTGCTCTTACACATGGCAGTCAACCCAGTTGTACAAGAAAAGATGAGACAGGAAATTGATGCCGTCATTGGCGAAGAAAATAACTTTGGAATGAGCCATTTAGCAAAGTAATTTGATGGAAATGTTTGCTTTTTAATACCTTTATATTTTCTGTTATTGCATCATTGCATGTTTACTGCAACTTTACATTATTAGGATGCCTTACACTCAAGCTGCAATTTGGGAAGCTCATCGGCACTCAAAGGTTTTACCACAGTTCATTCCCCACAAGGCCCTTAGCGACTTTTATTACAAGCAATATTTTATTAAAAAGGTAAACTTGCGATACTATTGACTATTCTATATTTTTAAAAGCTTTTACACATGCAATATTTACCTTTTATAGGACACTGTAATAATACCAGACACTGAAACTATAAATAACGATCCGGCGATATTTAGTAATCCTACTGAATTCTACCCGGAGCACTTTCTAGATGATAAAGGCCATGTAAAAAACCTAGATAAAATTTTCCCATTTGGAGTCGGTACGCAAACACGTGAAAGATTAAAAGTCTGTCTAAAATCTACAACTATTTCTTTGCAAAACTAAAAAGCTTAATTATTATTGTACTACAGGTGTACGGCGATGTCCGGGAATGCCGGTTGCTGAAGTTATCGTTTTTATCTTCATTACAACAATACTCAAATCGTACACAATTAGAACAGTGCCAAATGAACCCGTGCCCACAACAAAATTACAACTTGGATTCACCATGCGTCCCTTCCCTTACAAAGTGTTGGTCAAACCGAGAGATAAATGAGAAAAGGCACACATATCATAGAATGATTACAAATTCATCTTTTTATTCCTAAAGTTAATGTAGCTTTTTAGCTTTAAATAAATAATATGATTTTTTACTATTTCATGTATGGAATGTCAATTTCCTTCTTTCTAAAAGTAGTAACCGTTCGGACAGCACCGCGAAATCGCATCCGATTTTTCTTTCTTCGAAGTTGTAGCTCTTCGTGTTCTGCAGCAAAATATTGTGCATATAACCGTTTCAAATACAAGGACACCTTTCCATAAAATCGTTTGATTTCCTGCCATGTAAAAAAGCGAAACTTGAACCGCTTTGTTAAATGCTCGATTCCCAAAACGAGAGCTCCAACACATTGTCCAAAAATGAGAAAAATAAATGCTCCTTGTAATACCTGCATATTCAAGACGATTTGACCCAATTTCTCTCTCAGTCGAAATTGCACTCCTCTCAGCTCGCTTTTATCGCGATGCCCAAACTGTTGATACCAATACTCTACCAGACCTGCTGCATTTAACCTACCCAAAGCAGAATCAATTTTCCTTTTAAAGGGCGCGTGTCTCTGGGTCGGCCATGCATACGTACTGAGGAAAAGACGTTCTCGAATTACTGTAATTTGTGAAAATCCAATTTCCTTCTTGTTCCATTTAACTGCTTTGACGGTGGATTCCTCAATGACGTAGGCAATTAGGGAAGTTGGCGTGTTTTTATCTGTGACTAGTCTATCACTAATTTGTTTAATCAAGCTGACAGTTTTCCTTTGCTCTTTAGATGCACCATTCAGCAAGCCATCAGCCGAAATATCCACATCGCCAGAGTCATCACCGTCGTCACCCCCAAGAGGAGGTAAAGTGTCAATTACAGACTTTATCAATTCAAAGAATGCACCTTGCTTTCCAGTGGGTTTGAACATGTATCCAAAATCCAGTAAATCTTGTAGGGATTCGGGCTCTTTTGGAGAGATTGGATTAATTAGACTGGTGATCAAACTCGTGTTATACAATGTGGTAATGATTAAGCAAGAAAACCACCAAATGGTTAGTAGTAACTTTAATAGTCGTCTAGGTCTGTGAGTTATTTGAGTGGTGCTGAGAGGTTGACCAAGTAAAGGCTGCAAGGTAACTTCCAATGCTTCAAACATGGAAACGTGCAAAGGTTTCCGTGATTCTTCTTGATACCGTCGCTGAAGAAATGTACTCAACGCCCATCTTCTTGATTGATTTCTGTTATTGACTAGTGAAGGTTGTTCCAGCGTGTATTGGTAAATGATGACGTGGAAGAGAAATGAAATAATAACAATAATGAGAAGCATCAGTGGCCAAATTTCTGGGTTGAAGGCGAGCCAAATTCCGAGGGCAAATAAATCGCTCTTTTTTTCTACCACAAAAACGATCGGGTCGTTGGCGAAAACACTAGAAAAGTCGACATACATGGTGCGTTTTGGTGTGATTGAAATCCCTCCCACGGCCAAATCTATTCTTCCAGCTTCAAAGAACGAAATCATGTTGGAAATGTTACTCGTTTCGCCGAGATAATCTTGACCAGAGTCTGGATTTGATAAATTGATCCAAGTTGTGGTGAAATCAAGGGATTTCCCCATTTGTGAAATCATTTCCCACTCTACACCCTCACAAGTGGTTAGTATTTCATGAGACGGAACAAGAGTAAAATCACTGGACTCTAAAATCGTTGTTGCATTTTCTGTGATTATTATTATTTCCGGTGGTGGTGGTGGTAGTGCTACTTCCTGACTGTTGAATACTCCATCATAATAACAACTGAAATGAGGTTGATGATTAAAATAACCCACATTTAAATTTGTAAAATTGAATGACAGTTTATGAAATTCATCAAAGACGTGAAAATATTTCCCAAACTGGGTCTTGTTGCGCCGCCAGTGACCCAAGTCCATTTGACGCCATTTGTGTGATCCACCACAGTATGCACATATAGAGTATATATGCATTAAGGATTCGGGTTGAGCGGAGGACAGGTTCCGTACGATTATCTGAAGCATATTCCCACTCTGTTTAAGTATTTTCTCTTGAATTTCATCTTGAAGCATTAGGCTGGTATTGTTGCTCGGTGGACTAGTGTCATTATTGGTAGAGTCAGAGTCAGAGTCATCAATCAAATCCAAAAAATTTGAAAGGTACAGTACTTGGTCGGAACTTTCGATAAACTTTGGCAGTTTTAAATATCCAATATTTTCATCAGGCAAGAGGGATGATGTTCCTAAACAATTTTTTCACTTTTTAAAGATTACATTAATAAACCTATATAGTATATAGTAGTACGATAATTAAATTTCTCTGATCTTACCGATCTCTTTGTCATCCACTTCAGTATTGAATACCATCTTATCTACTGACCTCATCAAGTCGCAAACAAATACAATGGAACAAGGTCTCTTTTTCCACGCCAAAAATTTTGTCCACATTTCCAAATTACGGATATTGTTATAATCTTGATAGGAAACTAAAAGTACCGGGGGCGCCCATTCGCTTAGCTGTGCCAACATATAATCCATATAATCTTCACAGCCTTTTGTAGTAATGAAAACATTCCCGTCGCAATTAGACTCCAAGTTTGCTTCAATTAGCAAAGATGCTACATCTTTTGAAAATTCTGCGTCCAAAGTGTGCCGCTTTGTTGCAGAAATGTTGTATTCAGAAAATAGCCCACCACTGGCAAAACTGCAAAGACAACTTAACTGAAAAAACAAGAGCAGCGGAACTAATAGTGCTGTAGTTGCCATTTTGCCACATTCCAAATGTAGTATGTCAATGTGATACGAGTATGAAGCCGCTTTTTATAAAAAAGAAGAAGAGCCTTTTAAACCTTTTTTTCCAAATTATCTTACAAATTTTTATTAAGTTTGTTGCGCAGAAAATATATTGGTAAAATGGACACATATAGACACAACACAAATTACATATTACATATCTCTATTCTCTATACATTTATATATACTGTTTTATTCGTACTCGGTAGTGTTTAATTCCATTTTCCCCCAAGAAAAACATTCCGACTTTTTCTTTCGTGACTAATACGTATAAATCTATCATAGCATTATATATAAGTACATCTATAGTAGTTCATTCACAAGAAGCCGAGTATTTCCAGACTTATTTTGTTAGACTTTTTTTTTATAAATGCATCCAGCAGTCATACAAAAAAAGTAATCCAGTAAAACTTTATAGTAATGGTATCACATTAACATTCCATCAACAGAACACAATAAAAGCAAAAAAAAAGAGCTTCTTGGTCACTTTTACAGATCTTTGTGATAACATTTTATACAAAAAATGTAACTCTCAGAGAACGAACGGCATGTTTATTGCGACACTTATTGTCTACTTTCTAGTTTTCTAATTTCAAAGTAAAAGTACATTCCCACAACACGAGACCAAAATATGCAATGTTGTTTAATTAAAAATGTTTATAGAGTATAGATGATAAATCTACAGTGTTTGTCTTAAATGTAATTTCATAATTAATTAGAGGGACACGCGACTGTAGTTTAACACCGAGTTGTATATAGAAAATACGAATACAGGAGAGAAAAAATTATTATTAAATAAAAATAACTTTAGGTAGATATATACTGTTATATATTTTTTTTTACAAATGTCTATTAAGGGAGACTCCATTAAACCTAGGAGGAGATGGGGGTAGCTCAGGGTAGCCTTCAGGGCTGCTTTTTCTTTTGGGTAATGTGCCCGGTTCAGATATTTTTCTGTCTTTTGCAGTGGAAGTCTTGTAGATATTTTGAGTGCGACCTCTGGAATTTGTTCTAATTCTTCTCATTTCATCATCGCTCGTATCATCAAACGAAACCGAGTGACGTGTCAGTCTAGTTGGACTGGTAGGGGAGGGTGATCTTCTCAGAGACAACTTCATTTCTATCCACCTCAGCATTAAGAGTACTTCTTCAGGTGATCGGAGCCGGTAGTTGGCACTTGTACGGGTTGACGGCATGGAAGATACTTTAAAAGTAACAGCGATTCCAGACAAAACTTGCATAGCTTCTTCATCACTCTGGTCATCTCCGCAGTAAATGAGCCTCACACGACTGGACCAATCTGAACCGTATGTATGGCGCAAAATGTGAATGGAGGCACGACCACGATTCCATTTCACTTCTGGTTTGGCTTCCAATGCCATAGGAGCCTTGTGTGGTTGGAAGCCATGTTCAATGAAGATTTCTGTGGCTCTGGAGGTAAGAGCTTCTCTGGAAGCCCTTGTTGGAACTTCTCTGTAATGGAATGTGAGAAGGGCACCCTTGTTTTCAATCCAAGCACCGTCTTTGCAAACCTCTTGTTGGAGTGCTTTCAACAGTTTTGAAATTCTTTCTTCGTGTTCAGTGGTGATTGGATGAATATACTTGGTTCCATCTGGACTCAAAATTTCAAGACCGTGAGCTGCAGCATAAGTTACACCCTCGATACCAATCAGTTCCTTTAGATTAGATAAACTACGACCAGAAATGATGCAAATGCTAACATCTTCCGTATACATTGCCAAGCGTCTCAAAATGCGACGAGTCTCATTTGGCATTTGAGCTAGATCTGGCTTTTGTGCGATTGGAACTAAGGTTCCGTCATAGTCTAAAATCAAGCTCAACTTTGCTCGGTTCGTTTCATCAACCTCAATATAATCCGATAGATAATGGTCAAAGTCCTCAACTCTCAATGGAGCCATTTTTGCTGTGGACGGGTCGTAGCTGATGTCACACGGCAAAATACCGACAGCGCTCAAAAATGTATTTAACCAACTGGTCACATCCATGGCCTGCTCACGTCGTTGAAGATGTTTCATTCTTAACAAACGCTCATCAAAGGGCATTTGAAGAGCACGGTGAAGCTTGTCAGCAAACTCCTCAATCTCATATGGGTTGACAATCAATGCTTCTTGCATCATTCCTGCAAAATACACAAAAATGCATAGATTCCAATCATCCGTTGTCTTTTCTTATATATCTTTGATTCAATCATTGATTCGTCTTTGCTTAATCTCATTACACCTCTGGTAATATATAATATAAAAAAGTTATGCCACTTACCACCAGCGCCTGCAAATGGGCTGAGAATAAGCACCCCGGGGTCACTCAGGTCTTGGCATGCCACAAACTCTTTAGCGACAAGGTTCATTCCATCTCTCAATGGTGTGACCATTGCAACTGCGGAATCTCTGTAGAAGGCAGACAGTTGTTCTTGTGAAATGCAACCATAAATGTACCGGATTGGGGACCAGTTAGGTTTGGAGAAACGACCGTTTATTCGGCCAATTAGTTGGTCCATTTCTTCCTTTAGAGCTTGATACTCTTTCACATCGGTTCTTGATGGAACCGCAACCTAATTTTTAAAAATATATTGAGTTTTATTGCTAATGATATGATTTATTAATGTCACAATGATTCATCATGATACTCATCATTTATGTCTCATCACCTGTAATAAGATGCATTTTTCAATATATTCAGGGTTTGTATAGATACATCATTATTTCATAAGTAAACAAATTATTATTTTAAAAAATACAAACAGATAATAGACTATCATCATCAACTCTCAAAACCACACACCATACAGTTTAATAGAATATAAAAAAGGCTGCTGCTGTTTGTGTAGTAAAAAATTAAAATGGGGGAAAAGTGCTAATGAGCGAGGTTTTAATGCCACCGACTACGATAACGATGAACTAAATTTATGATTTTTAACCACTTGAGAAAGGGCGATAAGCGAGTTGTTTGCGATATCCTCATATTGCTATTGACGAGCCATTGAGTATTTATGGTTTTCAAATACGCATGTTTCAATAATCATATATAATCAGATTCATCAACATCGTCACGCTACTGTAATCATCATCGTCAGCAACAACATCAACAACATTGAGAAAGCTACCTCCTACTTTAATAAAATATCATCAAAACTCGAATAATTTCGACAGTATATTGGTTAACTGTGTTTCTTAAACAGCACCTCAATGACTTTTGGTGTTGCTATCTCTTGTTTGAGATTTGGGGTATATATGGATGATGATGATGATGGTGATGGTGGTATGACATGATAACTATATGACTTAACCTAAATTATTATATCACCACCACCACCACTACTATTGTGTAACGCAACTACTCATGCATTAAACATGTCTGGAACGGGAAAATGGCAACACTTTGTTTTTGAAAATGGTTTTTACGAGGTAGATTAGCGCATGTATGTAAATAGGTAGGCGAGAACGTCTGCTGATTTGAGCAGTCATCAGCAGCAACGCTTCTACTACTAGATATTTCAACTATGATATGTATACGACTAGGAATACGCTAGAGAGCGTGATTTAAAGAAAAAAAGGATAACCATGAAAGCAAACGTAGACACGTGAACTGCACCAGTGTTGTAATAGTGCAATAACTTCTTTCTCTTCTGACATGTTGATCTCAGCTTTGAATGGTTTCTCCACAATTTGTAGAATTTTATGTACATTTTACTGTTGATTTTAAAAGATTTCAAGGTAACTCGAACGTAAAAATAGTCAGTTTTGTCTGCAAAAACAGTTTTTCTACATGGATGCTAATCTTATCTGATGGCAAACTTTCTAATAGGAGCGTGTATAACAACATAACGGCACCATACTATGGTTGACCTAGAATTTGTGTACGAATTTATTTGTTTTTGTCGATTTGTCGGCGGCAGCAGTGTCCTTTGTTCTAAGATTGTGTATCGCGACAGCAGCAGAGTTTTTTTTATAAACAAAGAAAAAATTAAAAATAAATAAATATCTTACCAAGTATTCCTTCGAGAATCTCGTCATCCCAAGGAAAGATGCGCATAATGTCCCAAGACGGGAAGGGAATATGGAGGAAAAAGCTCATTTTGCATCGTAGCCCTTCTTCCTCGGCCACCTGAAATTGTACATTAAAATCATGATCATGATGTATATTATGTTACATTGATAAAGTTTTGGTGCATTTATGCTTGTGGAACATAGTCATAGTACAAGTGCCAATAGTAGTGAAACAGACTTCCGGGGTTTCGAGACATGCCAAAGTAAGACAAACAAACATGAGCAGAAAACGTGCACCCCGTAAATGAAGGAACCTCCTTGTTGATACATGTTGCATTCATAGCCGGTTTGTGTACCCCAATTGTCATTTAAAAAGACGATGACATTTCTCTCGTTAAAAATGCATTGTAACCTACTTCTGAAAAAGAAATCTTCCACAATACGCGTTCTCTCTCTCTCTCAACTCTACCTAATCATAACTTTTTTTGTCTGTCGTATAATAGGAAGACGTTTGAACCCAATCTTGTATGTTTATATGTGTGTACATTTGCATTAATACGTGTGACATGCATTCATTCCAAGAAATAACGTACACATTGTCTCGTGCTGTTGTATGCAAGCATGTAACGGGTTACACTGATGCTGATCAGTGGCAAAAAACTCAAATAATTTCTGTGAAACAGCAGAAAAACAGCCCGTCTCTGTGTAAATATAATAAGATGTCGTGCTGTTCACGTGTGGCCAGCGTGGCTCTTTTCACAACAACAACTTTTGGCAAGAGGTCGTTCCGGGTATATTGCAGCCTTCATCATAAACTCATTTTCCTCCTCCCGTTATCGGGAGACACGTCATTTTGGGAATACCTAACTGCTTAGCTCGTAAAAAAAACCTACGCTGCTAGTGGAGGTAATGTGTCTGGTGAAAAAAGTAAATATGATCGAGTTATCGTCTAATAACCAAATAATACTCATACAGTATATATTCTTATCAACAAATTCCGTAATGAAACCTATATGTACATACATTTATAGCGCGCGCGTGTGTGTATATGGGGCTGTTTCTTCAGCAGACTATATTTTTCATGTATGTTTCTGTTGTTGAAAATGATTCTAATAATAAATGGTCACACTTCATCACTTTTGGTCATTTAAACACATAACTGAAATCTGGATTAAATTAGCAACCTTTAAGAATGTTTGTCATTCATGAATTGCGATAATGAATCAATGAAAGTCGTCGTCGCCATCATCGTATGATGTGATGCAAACTTGGATTAATGCTTTCATTGCCTTCTTTACTAACTACTACTAATCACACCAATCACGCTTTTGACAGCTGATATTTAATAGAAAGGACAATAATTTTGAAGAAGAAAAAATGTGCAAATATGATTGATTGGTTGAAAGATTTCAACCTGCCAAATATGTGTGTGAGGTAGCAGTTTTCCTTGTCAAGTAGTAGACAGTAAAAACGTTTCTGTATTGTATTGCCCCAAATACAATGTGCATTTCTGTTTTTTTTGTAGGCCTTGACTTGTTCTAAACTGCGTTTCAAGCAAAATAATGTTGTGACAAGGTAAATAGTAATAATAATAAGCACTCACCCGTCGAACGTTAGTGGCAGCAAGCATAAGTTGATAATCATGAATCCAAATCAGAGGAGCAGCATCAGTCCGACCTTCAGCATCAAGCTGGGCCAAACAGTGTCTGAGTGCCTTCAAAATCTTCTCTGCGAAAATGTCATTTACGACTTTGTAAGCATCATATGTATCGTTTGAAAAGCTAGCGCGATCCGGCATGCTATGGAAAAGGGGCCAGAAAGTTCCGTTGCAGCATCCGTTGTAGAACTTGTCAAACATTTTGGGCTCCACCTGCACAGGCACCACTTGTTCTGACAACAGACCAGCGGTAGGTGTGCTGTCACCTGGATTAGACTCAGGGATGGGTTCATCGTCAGATTTTAGTTGAACTCCTGGCCAACCAATCCATGTTCCTTTGCATTCAATAACGCTTGGGCAAACAGCAGTTACCAAACCTCCAGCGCTAAAAAAATCATAAGATAAGGTAAAAACCACCTGTTATACATATTGCAAATGAAAATGTTCTCAAAAGGATATCTATATATATTTAGGCAATAAAATGCAAGGTGTCTATATACATCTTTTAATCTTGAATAATATCTACAATTTTCATTCAACTTTTCTGTATGCCAAAATATGATCATGCCTGGGTCGTTACTTGACCTCCGGGCGGATTAATCTAAGCTCAAATAATAAATTCTTCTTTGCTTTTGCGTCATTAATACTATTTATCTTAATGAAATATACAAGTAGCTTCTCATTGGAGACACCCTGTGTGAGAGAGCTTATCACTACCAACGGATGTCATGATGCCAATCAAATTTTTGACGGATGAAAATAATTAGCTGTACTTAGGTACAGACATAAAACTTGTTGAAAGTTTACTTGTTTACTACATATTATATATTGATTATAGTATTAGATATATGGAGTACTTCTCCACCATTAAAGATAACTCATGAAAATACGAGTACCTGGTAAGCTCCATATAGTTTTAATATAAATTATAATTGGCCTTTGTGATACTTTGAGATGCCTTTTATTCTTTCCATTTTCCTTGACTTTCGTACGTTAATACCATTTTAAACAAACATTTACAGATTAATACGAGTATTAGTTCAAAGTACACAAAATGCGAGAAAACAATTTCTGTTAATGACAGTTGCAGTAGGGAGTAGCAGTTCAACAATAAAAATCTTCCAATGCCAAAACAATACTTTTAGTAGTGATCAACCTGTCATAGAATTAAATTAAACACTGCTTTTTTCGAGAAAGCCGGATGCAGCCTCCTGCCCTGACCTTGTATTTATACAATGCGAAATCGGACAACGAATAAGAGTTATTGCACTGCATCAATCAAAAATACTCAATACAATGAAATGTACCGTTGATGTGTATGGATAATATGCCTAATCTCTGCGATTGGCACCATCATCATCATGAACAAAGAGTGACGCGTTATCATTTTGTTCGCTTGTTTACGACATTTTCCTAATTTTCAAGTTACCTATAAAAAAAATGTTACACGTGGAGTCAACAAGGAAAATGAAGAATAAATTTGGAGAAAGCTTTACTTTCAAGTTGTGCGTATCCGACTAATCTGATGAATCTGATCAGCTTTTAGCAGAGGGGAGGAGTTCTCTCCACTTTTGGCAGTGCATAACTTTTTTGTAAATATTTAAATCCTATTAACACCGAATGCAGAAAACTGTTTTTGGCTGATGACGGTAACTCAACTCTCTGCAATGACGTTATTTGCCAATAGTTGAACGTGTTTATGAATATTTATAAATGTATTTTCCTCTGATTAAATATTTTTTGGCAAAGTGCATTTAACGAGAAACTGCAAGATAATGATAGTGTACACATATCACTCTCTACGACAGATTCATCAAAGAAACCACTTTTTTTTATCTATATTGGCAGGTTTATCAAATGTGAGAAAATGGCTTGCGGCAACATTGCAGTTATGATTAAAAGTGCAGTGAGCTATTCCTGTAAAAGTTTGTCAGGTGTGATGTCATGAACTGGTCAACAATATTATTTATAATGTGTTTTTGTCTCGAATTGTTTTTTTGTCTGACCCTGACTTGTCTATAGAAAAAAGCTGAAAATTAATATTAGCTGTATACCGAATTAATTATTAGGTGCAAAATGCAATAATCCCTTATATATATATATTTCTCCATCGGCCCCTTTAGGTTTTTAGGTGGCGTGTACTATACGATGACATCATGAAATCCACTTTGACGTAAGTGGTAACCTGACACCTGCTGCTGTTGAGAAAAATCTCTACTACCACACACGTACCGACACAAATAAAATATGTATAAAGTATTTTTTTTAAATAAGAATGAAAAGAAAATATGAATGATTGCCAAAACAATCAGTGTCAGCAAAAAATAATTGCTCCTTTTTTCATTAGTAAAATTATTGTTATTTTAGGATTATTGCATATAAAGTGATTAAGATTAAGACCGGTCCACCCCGTATAAATGTGCAAACAAAATTAATTATCAAGGGATGAAAGTACATGGTTTTTAATCAATATGCTGATAAAAACGAGTCTGCAAAACCTACTGAGACTATTTTGATTTAATATCATGACAAAATCATAATAACAAAAAAATGCCACATGTCTCTCTTATCACACCTTTCTCGGTCGGTTTAATTTTTATAGATATGACGAGCTATTTTTAATAATGGAAAAAAACATTTTGCTACGCTGCGCAGAATCCTGTCATGTAGATATTGGTAAATTACAAAAAAAACTTATATCCTACCCAATTGAATCAGTATTAAGCTGACAATGATAAAATCGGGTCAAAACAAGAAACAAGATGACCTTGTGATCATCTACGTTTCTTTAAACCCTGACAAGCCCTCCAAATAAAGCAACTGGATTGGCCGACTCATGATGATGTTTTTTTTCTTTGCAAGCAAACAAAAAAAAGTTGTTGTGTGTGGTGCTTACCTGTGTTTACGTTCAAGGGTGCCGTCCTCTTTTCTCACCAGGATGAAAGGCAAGCGGTTTGACACCACGATTATGGGTGCGTTGAATCTGGATTTTATCGTCATCTTGACTATTATCGTTCTCTGCAAGCCGGTGGGATGTACGCAGCAAAAGATGTAGACGCAGATCTGAGAGTTGTGGTTGATCTTGGACAAAAAAAAATTGTTTTGTCTGAAGTCTGGTTACGTTGTCCTACGACAAGATAATGGCTTTTATTTGTTGCTAAATCTTGATTGAAGTGTAACAGAACAACAAGTTTTTTTTTGTTCGTGAATGATGGACTTTTCTCTACGTTGTCTGTAAATGTAGGTATATACGACGAACGAGACGTCGAACTTCTTATACTCCTTTATACTTTCCGTCGTTCTCTCTCTCTCTCTCTCTCTCTCTCGTAGTAGAAGTGTTGTACGCGTGTTAATTCAGGGAAATAAACTGGAGTGCGTTTGTTTTGGTTTAAAGATAAAATGATTTTCAAAAGACAGACTCTCTGTCGTGCTGTCAGTTGAATCACTGAACCAAAAGTGGCAGTAAGCCGAGCTCTTTATATAAGCCTCAACACTTTCTACGAGATGGTGAGAGCTCATTTGCTGCTATCGTAGTAATGCTGGATTCCAGAATCTGCATTTGTGCTGGCTTGGGTGAGTCAAAACTTGTTCTTAGCGCACACACACACACAGATACACACACACATGTCGTCGTGTACACGTAAACTATACGGGATGTTTCGTAAGGTACATATATACGGTTTCCCTTATTAATTTTGCTATATAGTTACGGATGCGCCTATACCAATATGTAAGGTTGCGTATGGCTTATTATTATTACGATTTTGAGATTGTAGAAAAGCACTTACACAATTCAGGTTGTTGTTAGTTAGACCCCGAAATGGTCACCTACCATTACCATCACCAAATGAGCCTCATACTGTTTTAAGAAGATAAGCACGCTGCGCGCTACGCAAGATGTGTACCAAAGTATGCTTTTAACTGTTTCCATATTCTTGGCATGTAAAGTTTAACTGATTTGTGTAAGTGCTGGTATAATTACTATATTGAATCTGTATTATTATTATTATTAATATTACTATTATGACAGTCAATGGAACTGAATAAACTGCAAACATAATTGTCGTTTTGAATGTGAAATGCATGTCATGCCGTATGACGCTCATTGGTTTGTATATAATTTATCTGTTATTCAAGAAGAAAAAAAACGCTTCACTGCAAGTAATAACATAGTCAGGCTTTACAATAATAAATGATAATTATAATTATTAACATTATTACTATTATTATTATTTTTATTATTTTAATAATCGTACGATAATACTTTATTAGTTTATGAAAAGCCAACAAAAATTACATATATACACATACACATATACACACATCAAAAGAGACGCTTATCATTTAGAGTTCCTATACACTTCATGTGCATAATATTGACACTAGACACATATACATTAAACTGCATTGTTATTTATTGCTACACGTGTGGGACTACCAAAAAAATCTACCACCGCCGGATAAAAACACTTACTTGATTGACGATTTCAAGTTAAAATATGTTTATTAATTTTCATCGACTGACAGTGTAAAGGTTTTCTGGTGCTGTTTGCATGTCGTTTCTCTCTGCTGATAAAAAAATAACTTCAATTATTGACCATGCTCATTTTTGGGTGATTGGATTTTATGTTTGAATGATAATTGCTAATTATATCTCTACTGGAGAAACATATCATATGCAAAAACTACTTCATCCAAAGTGATAATCCTGTGCACTTGTTGTTAATCTTAAGGTTAGTATGCAAAAAACTAAAAGTCAATCGATAATTATTTATAATAAACCATTGCACCAACTCAAGTGCGGACAAGACACCTTTCGTCTTTCATGGTTATAAATAAGGATGAGTACATGGTGTGAAACCGGTATACGGAACCTATATGGCTAATAATCTGATGCAAATATTTTTTTAAAAACCTTTTGAATCTTTTCATGTTGTCATCGGGCAAACCTCAGTTGTCCACCGGGTACATAGACAATTTCAAATAAAAAAGTACCTTACAATGTAGACGGAATTTTTAATTAAAAACGAAAAAATCTTTGTAAATTGTAAAGGCGCATAAAAGTTTGTTAATTATTAGATATAAATACACTTTTAATAAATGATTTAATACCAGTGTGGATACGGAGAGTGTTTCTGACTTTTACGTTTATGCAAACAACATACACAGATTATACATATGCATATGTATGCGATTTGTGAACTTATTGGCATGAACCGAACAGAAGAACCTTCCTTGTGGTGAAGTGCAATTCTGTGCATATATATGTGTGTGCACATTTGTATATTTAGCCTTGGTGTAAACACTTATATACCACTGCTCTCTCCGCCTTTCTCAGACTTTGCCCTCCGAAAAAATAAAGTAGGAACTAGATGATGATGGCAATAATTGTTGTGATCCACGTGTTGAGCGCATGAATTCATCCTCTTCTTTCCACTCTAAAGGGTTTTTTTGCTGCGGCATGTTGATCACGGAAGCTTTCTTTCCTCCCATCAATCATGTAAATTAACACGTTATAGGTCTTGTTATAAAAGGTTTTTCAAGTGAAAGCTACTGAGCCTTTTTTGGTTGTATTGTTTCTGTTGTGACTGTGACACTTATGTAAGTACAACCAGATTAGATACGTATATACCATATTTTAAATTTTATGTTGAGCACAATTACTTCAGACTTTTCAAAACTTTTGATAAAATTAACATTAATTATTGTTTGCCTACTACTTGTTCATTCATCTTGTTATACTATAGTGGTTGCAATAGCAGTTGCAGCATATGTCACACCTATAGCACATCACCAGCAACAAATGTTTGTTTACATACATTTTCACATTTTCCTTTAGTTTTTTATCCATCAAAATTGGCACTACTACTGCGCTTCTGTCTGACTTGCTGCGTATTTTGTTTTTACGTAGCACAGAGGCTCTGCGTGGTCTGACTGAACTAGCAATAAAAGTAAACGCTCATTTTCTGATGTTTACACATGTAATGCTATAATTATATTCCACTACATACTACAGCACAGAGCACAGCACTGTCAACCATGTCCTCAACAAGTGCTTTTAAACTATACAATGCTGCATTCGCACATTATTGTGGAGAAATGTATTAAATGAACGAAACCGGCTTGCGGTTTGTCCGTGCCCCTGTGACTATATTTTAGCCCTAATAAAATACATTATTTGACCTTCCACTCAATAACTGTATGCAGTATTTTTTTAAATCTCCGCTAGCTGGGAAATGCATTGGTGCTGGTCAACGTAGAGTCATTACAAATTACTCAGTCATCAGTAGTGAGCCAGCAAAAATATCACACGCAAGTGCAACCAAAAAAACACAACTAACATACTTATAGTATTGTGCTTGTCAAGAGCACGTTGTAACAACATGATATTCTTTGAAAATCAGCTCGTGCAGTGCACATGTTCTTTCCGTTGTGGTTCGGTACGGGTGAACAAATAATATGTTTTTAAAGGTACAAATTGGCACTGCTTGTTAGACATATTGGAACATTCGTGTATCTTTTCTTTCTCGTGTCAAATTAGGTGTAATCAGCAATTGGCTATTATTATTCTTTCACTTAATTGTTTTTTTACGTATGTATATGGCAGGACAAGTTTGCAGATGCTTTAATTATTCCATTTGATACACGTTTATGAGGATCTTGACCCAAAGGTGTGTTACCTTTGCACTGTATAGGAATAGAACGCATAGTCATTGCAACTTGATGGACACGTTTGATCATAAATTTGCAAAACAGGATTGAGTGTGAATGAAGCCCAAGTTTATGATTTTCATTCATTAAGTCACTAACGATTTGAGAGTGATTTGATGTTATATACACCGTCACGTCGGTAAGTATCAAACACGACCGTACAATCAATTTACAATGAAGCGCATGTATTAAAAGATGATATACTATATCAAGTTTACGTATGCCAATTGCCATATTTTATACCTAAGCTTTATGTATCTATATATATGGCCGATTAAATAAAAGCGCTTGTTAGTGTACTATATAATGTCCCTCAAATGATTCATTATCAGGATCATTATTATCTGCAAGCTTCACCTCCAATAAGACAAATGCGGTCAACCCGTATTTCAGAGTACTATAACCGATCTAAATGCCGTTGCATGCTGAGATTTGCTATGTGACGTACACAATTCGTGATATCATCATGTGTATACAGAGAAAGAAGTATTACATAAAATGATGCCCTATGATGATCATTCACTTAACGGATGATTCCTGGCTGTCTGGGATGCTCATTTTTTATACTCAATTTCGTTTCTCTCTTAACCACACGGCAGTCTGTAGCTCGGAATTACGACTTCGTCAGAAGAAGAGCTTCGTGGTAAAATGGATGTGTAATTGGAATAAAAAAGCTCTATTCTTTGAACATTGCAAATGTTTTTGTTTTGGCTTCATAATAAGGGTATTTTAATAATAACAGCACCAGCACCTTTGTTTAATTTGAATTATGGTAAACACACCTACAAATTGTGACCTTAATATACGACATATTAAAGAAACGAAATGTCAATCATCAATTTCACATGGGACGATCGATAGTAAGGTACAAAAGAATTTTGTGCTG
>JAHZNE010003503.1:0-31484 GCA_027744055.1 Callyntrura sp. NNG-2020
TTCTCTGATGCTTCCTTACATTACCTCTTTCTTTTTCTATAGGTATAAATGTGTGTGTTTTAACGTATATTATTAGTGAAAGACATTTCGAGAAAGAGATTCTGAACACCGTTTTCATCTTGACGGGAACAAGGACGTACATGAGAGAAACCAAAACAACATTTTTATTTCAAAAGCCTAGCCTGATTTCATTCTCCGATTTTTCTTCTCCAACAAACCTTTTAAATAAGCTGAAGTGAAGAAGTATATATAATATGAAAGGCAACATCCATAAATATTGCCTGAGATCAGAGCAGTTGTTGAAATTTTTTGTTACTTTCTCCTTCTCATATTTATGTATCTTTCCAAACTATGTTTAAAGTGGATCCTTAATTGAAAAGATGGTCGTACGGTAAACACAAAATCATCCAAGCACAATTTGATGGGATATACCTGCAATTCCGGACAAGAGGACTGTTGCTACTGATTCCACCGTATAAAATTGACCCAAACAGGTATAACGTTGTCACTCAAAGCCAAAAAATGTACTTTTTTACGCTAATGTTTCATGACTTGGATAGAACTCAGTCCACCATGGTATATCCCTCTTTACTTATAATATGTAGGCGTATAAGAGGAGATTGTCGCAGGATGACAACAGTAAAAACTACACTTTCTAAGATTTCATTTTCAGTTATTATGCCTCCGAAAATGACGAGAATATAAAAAAATACTGGGATGCTCACATGCATCAATTTTTGGAACACGAGTGGGTAGACTATACGTAACGTGTAGTTTTAGTAATAAATCAGGAACGTCATAATATGTACGTGTGATCAGTTGTAAGTTGTAAAAGTTGTAAGCGTATTTTGATGGAATGGCTTCTGGTGGTAAGTTACACTCAAGTTACGAAGCAATAAACCTCTAAAGTATGCTTTCCGGGAAAAGCATTTGGAAACCGGATTGCTTCGACTTCTTTTGCAGACGACAAATGATAAAGAAAAAGAAGCAGACGGGCGGGCCTATTGCTGCGACGGTAGTAAAAAACATCTTGTCTGATTCTCCTAGTGAGTTTACGGCAGCTCAAGGATTGCATTGGCATTACTTGGTGAAATGTTTGATTCTTCACATAAGCTTGAGAAAATGACATATGGAGCAGTGTAATACTTTTATGCTAACCAATATTATTGCCTCAGACATGTGATGCCATACATATATATACACCGTATAATATTCGACTTTTGAAAAAAAAATTGAAATCGTGATCGAAAGCATTATGAGGCTGGTGATGAGTCAGTCCTTTTATCCTCCTAACTACGGTATACATGGCGCATTACACGGAAGAGAAATGTTAATAATTTTTAATGACACGTTTCCCTGATTTTACATTTCTCCTTTCTCCGAATGCCGTTAATACGCCATTTTAACGATTTGTCGTTAAGGCGATTTGAAAAAGGATATTTTTAGTGTCATTATTTTACTCTTATTTCTACTAACGAGGACCAGAGGCTCGTCCTCGTCTCCATTGTACGCTACTCCTAACGGCATTTCATTTATTTTACCTTCTTACTTGTATTCTGTAGGGAGGCGCTCCTTCGGTCACATCATATCGTAAAAAACAAGACATATTTAATTATTCACCTGGTAGACGTTTAAAAACATCTATTTCATCTGTGGTATCTATCTATGTTTAAGTTTACAATAACAATCGCCATGACAAAGAGGAAAGTTGTTGACGGTACCAGGTTGGGGGTTTCTTGTCTCCTATTAAATTGGACCGTGTCAGGGAGAAAAGGAGTTTTTTGGTGCTGGAGATAGTTAATGTGGTGATATCAAAATAACAAAAGTAACAGCACAATAAACAAACAAACACAACATAAAAGCACAAGGAGGAGGGGTACCACCATCCCAGATAATATTATATTTCGTTAGAGAATAGAGAAACTNAGGAGGGGTACCACCATCCCAGATAATATTATATTTCGTTAGAGAATAGAGAAACTTGCACTCCTCTCTCGAACTCGATATACACTGGATATTTTGTATTCTTCCGCTTTCTGTGTCGCCTAACCATGGTTAGTGGGAGTGGAACCGGTGGTAAGAGTCGCCTTGGTACTATTGTTGTTGTTAAGGATCACTAGACAATGCGTAATATCTATTTATATAGAAAATGTAGGTATTCATGCATGCAAACAAATACATAACACCATTTACCACCAACTAGTACATGACTGTACAACCACATCATCCCTAAAAGTATATAATCAGACTTTATTGAGTTGTGGTTTTAATCTAGGAGAAAATGATACCCACGGGGGTCATTTCCCAGGCGCAACTTGTATGATTCTTCATCTTAGCATGCGGTAAGTATTCCTCTCCTACCCCACCAAGTTCGGGGCTTATGGAGACACAGTAACTTTTGTGTAAAATACATTGTTGTTTGCAAGCTCCATTCATTTGCTACATACATAATGCATATATACTGAATATAATACTGGAAAAGATAGAAAGTATTTTAGGTCCTCTCCACACCAGCAACGTTTTCCACACTTTTACTTGTCGAATGAGGCATTTCCATCATCCAACAAGGACACAGGCAACATCAACCATCCCTACCACCGCCACCACCACTACACACAATACGAAATAACTAAATAACATGTATAACATTTACGATCTTTTCTTTTAAGTCTTTCACCATTTTTTGCGCTTTGTTAGTTTTCCTCTTGAGGATGTGATCTCTAAATTATACCCTATCTGCTTTCTTCAGGGGACTTTTTCTTATAGTGGGGAAAGATCGAAATATTGTACATAAAATCCCTGGCACTAAAACGCTACCAGCTGCATCTGATGTACGTGTGTACAAGTTTAGAGCGTTATTTTATCCTTTGTTAAAAAGATATCTAATGGTGAGAAACGGTGTTGCTGGCTCTTTGTACGGTTTCTCCAGTGTTTTGCGTTTGATACCCCAACTCGACGATTCACACGAAAGAGAATACAAACACTGTTGGGTTGTAAAAGAGAAATATGGGAGTGTAAAATGTACAGCTGCGTAAAGCAATCAAATAATGTGTAATAAGAAGATTCGGGAAATTTATTGGTACCTTTGTTCGCATACACACGGTTGCGGATACAATTAACTACAGCTTACTTCGTGATTTTTTGCAAGTAGTCTCATAGAGAAAAGTAGATACTAAGACGTTCTTGTTAATTCAAAATATTATATTTATGTACATTTTTTAAATTTCTGATTGGTTTGGGATGTTATTGTGAATTATCAAAGCCAGAAATTCCGCAATTCTAAATACTGTAATGATTGGGACAAGTCGTTCCAATGTTATTTAAAAGAAAAAATAAATAATAATTTCACTACAGTCGACGGTAACCAAGAACCAACCAACAACTAGACATATTGAAAATACCAGGTATTTTTTACGTTCCTTTTCTCTACATAGTTTGCTTTCTGGCAATGAGTAATGATTAAAATTGTTGGATTGCTATACGATCCCGTGTTTTATGAGAAGTGATACCCCAGGGTAAAAATCCAATTTAATTTTGAAGGGATCTCGTAGCATAAAACGGAGCGACAGATTTACTGGGGAAGTAGTGTGTTGTATTGTAGATGCAATGCATGCAAGGTACGAAGTTTAATTTTTTTACCACAGCCAGACTGACTGAATGTTTGTTTAAATATAGCCGTATATGCACCACAGGTTAAGCTGTCTTCATCTACATTTCATTACATTCCTTCCGGTGTCATCCATTAAGTGCAACGACTGGCTTTAAGGCTTTAAACTTTTATCTATTCGCACAAACCATTTGTTAGACAGAATGTATATGTCGGTCCGGATGTAAGAAAACATTAATCTTATTTAATTGTAGACTTGCACATTTAATAATGTGATTGTAATGTTGATGCTGCACTGCACGTCCTAATGCACCGTTGTGACATGCTTAAATACTTTCACTCATGTGCATTGTCAAGTCATAAAAATATTAACATCTTTAAAAGTTGAACGTAGATCATGCACTCTCTCTTACTCTTACGCTTAGTAATGCATTGAAATAATCTGTTTCTGCATTTTGGTGTATGTAACATAAAATTAAATTATGTTAAGAAAAACTAAGATTTGAACAGTTACTAAGATCGCATCACCATGCTGATGACGAGATAGTAACCCAGACAGTAGTAGATAGTTCTTGTATTGCCTTTACACACAGTTACCAAAGTTACGAAAAGATCACATCATACGATTCATACTTGTGCACAGGCAAGCACACTAACAAGTTTACAGTAAATATTTTCAAGCACCGGGTGCATCCTTTTCACACTCTTGCTTAGGTCATTTCATACATGCACGGTTTTTGGAAGCAAGCGATCATATTAACCTAATAATTTCACCTGTCTACTGAGGCAAAGTGACACTTCCTTAATTGGGGTTATTTAGACAGCTAAATTAACACTATTACATCCTTTATTTATGCGTAACACGTAAGATCGGTAAGGATCTGATATATGCATAAAGATAACACGTTGCTATGGCGATCATTAACACCTTATGCGTTGTCCATTCAAACCCTCTGTTCCCAACTATATATATGCATAGGGTCAATGGGGTCACTTATATCAAGAAACCCTGTATATATGTATAGACACTTTTACTGTACGCTCACGAAAATCGTCCAAAATTTCCATAACCCAGCTTTTCTCTTTATTCCTCTAGGCGAGGCTCGCTATTTCTTTAAGAGAAAATAAAACGGTAGTTCAGAATGAAAACAGCTAGTTAAATAGCTTTCGTTAGCGTTATACTCATTTCGGTATACACAAAAGATAGTTGCGTGTATATGTTTACATAAAAAGTTGGAGAATAGGAAGAATAACAAGATACATCATTAGACGTCTTGTCTTGTATCTATAGGAAATTGTCGAAATAGCATATATATTGCTTCACGATGCTGTATAATAATAAAGTAAAAAGTACACAACATAGCACAAGGTTGTACTATGTATGGATGGAAGAGCGAAGAAAACAAAGTGGGAGAAAGAGAGAGAAGAGCTGAAGATGAGCTCAATTGAGATTTATGAAGTATTCTCCAAGTATTTCTCGTCGGATCATTTCTCACCAACCACCAACACTAAACAAAAGGGAATAAAATGAGAAAACTTGCCCTCCGAGCAGAAGACTCAACTGCATACATATTAGGAAGGAAGAAAGCGAACACAAATGTACATTTTGGCAGAACAATTGTAGCTCTATAAACACAAGGAATACCACCGGTGCTGCTGGTGGTACTTTGCAGAAGTTTTTTTTGCTCTGTGGTACCGACCAAAGCAAATAAGGTAATACGATATAGGAGCTATGTCTGTGTGAGTTATCTATACACCGCCAAGTACAAACCATTTTATTCCTGAACCACCATCAGAATGACTAAGCAACAACAATGTCATGATATTATGACGTGTTTCTTTTTCTCTACATAATACCACCACCACAGCTGCTGTTTACTATCCTGAAAAGAACTGGGGGAATGCAGAAGAAGATAAACAAAATATATCTACCATCTTCATTACCAGAGATACAAAGCGGAAAACAGGTACCTTTCAAATAAATAAGAAACACAAAATATTTCATCTGTACGTTTCTTTTTTTCAGTTTTACGATTTTGGGGGTGTTCATTCATGTTACGTCTTGTTTCTTAGCAACGTTAGTTTTTTTAAACAAAAAACTATCATGCACCGGTCCGGATACAACTTTTGTGTGAATGGAGTCATGACTTTGGAACGTTGATAACATGCAATCAAGTTCTTTTGGAGTCCTAACGTTTTGTATTGCGTAATTTTATAATTACAAAAGAAAAAAATCAACTTATTTCTAATCCAAGTTAAGTACTTTGTGGTTATATATATTTTTTATGAATGTCCCCTTTCATTTCTCAGGACACCTTACCTTACATGGACAGGTAAAAAGTTAGGTACATACGACAATCTAGACAATTCATTTTCAAATTTGCTTTCAACGAATCCAAATACAAAGATATGTTAAGCAAATACGAAAACCGAAAGAGCTATGAGAATCAATTCTTGAGTTATAACGAAAGTAAAAAATACATTTAAAGTTGTTCACTAATGTTGGCCCGTACAATGTTTCCTGACTACCACTTTAAAATTCTAAACCCACATTTTGATTTAAAAACATGTAAATTAATTAAACATTTTTCAAAGTATTGGAAAATAACTGGACTGTAGAAATATCGAAAACAAATATTGTCTTATCGCTTCATGATAATTGTTAGTGTCTGCCGTATTAGTTGTCGAGTAAAATAGGTTAGCATGTAGTTTAGGGCAACTTTTTAGATAAGGACGGGGTCTTACTATCTTTTAAAAATTAAACTCAAAATGTTCACAAAAACTAAACTAACCCAAAATAATCATAAAAACTTAACCTAAAAATCATTAAAGCTCAAATTGACTAAAAATATCATAAATCATATATCAAAGGGGGATTCTTGCTTACTGTCGCCCTAAACTACATGTCCACCCGTAAAATATACCTGTACATAGTGTATCTGTATTTTTCGTGTTGGATATATGTTCATAAAGAACATTTACAAGGAAAGGATGAAACAAACAACATCCTATTGTTGCATCCCTTTATTCCCTTTTGTCCTGTTTCCGTCGATGACCACAAGAAGAGCTATGGGAATAATCAAGATGTCAATCCAATAACATGGTTACCATACTCCATTCGATTATAAAACTTAACGAAAGTATCTTTTCGATTAGTTGTATATACGGCACGAACACGGTCATTCCACCTACTATGGAAACCCTACTCAAACGGTGGGTCTGAGGGTGCAGGGGTTTACAAACGTACATAAATACGTATACGGTAATCGGCAACAAAAACAACATTCTCTGTGTAGTTACAGACGGCCGTATTCATTCGGAAAGATACTTATTTTATGAGATCTACAAACAGCAACGCAAACTGCGCGATGGTCTCTCTGATGTAAAATGAAATCTAATGAAATGGAGAGAGATTATTATTGAGGTTTATACACACACGACATCACTGACGTATCTATCTTACCAAAGCTCGTGGCCTGCACGGAAGGAGGCGGTGGAATTAAAGGCACACTGATAAAGCTTTTCATCCCTGCTGGACAAAAGGGAAATTAATAGAGAGGGGAAGTAAAACGCTTGTAATATTGTTAATCCTTGTTCTATCGATTTCCAAAGAAAATGGCCAAAATACTTTGTGCGTCTTCTGTGTTAGGTTGAATTTGGCATTAATCTGTAACCTTTTGTCGATAAATAAGCTTTTCTAACTAAACTTAATATACAAAACTACTTTATGCTATTTTACTAAATGAAAATTTAGTAAAAAACTGACGATGTAACAAAAACTATTTTTATATTAAGTACAACTTTCGTAACATTTCTGGCATTTAGTCCAGGTATTGGGTATTCATATAAAACCCCAAAAAGGGCAAAATGGAATCACCAAAACTAAACTACAAAAAAATGTTTAGCGACATGTGTGAAAGGAAAAGTACTCCTGTGTTTGTGCGACAAACAATTATTCGTTTGCGATCTATGTTACAAATTTACGGGATCTATACGTATTTTCAATTTCAATTTCCCCCGTGTGTGCATATAACAACTTATCCGGATTCTATGGGTCCTTCCTTGCCTTTGCACGGAAATTCATCCAGCTACATGCAGAAACACCATCGACAGATTGTTCGTACCCGCGTCAGCACAGCAAAACTTCAACAGGCTTGTTGTTGTCTCCCAAATTCATGAGCATAAGTGATAACGATAAAATAAACAGTGAGACTTTATGAATCCCTCTTTATTCTTGATGATGACGACGGCGAATGTAGAGAGATGCTGCAGGAAACATAGATAATGTACTAACCGGGTCGATTGTATAACACACTCTACCTTTTGTATAATATCGCAAATATTTATATTATACAGGAATACCGGCCACCCACATCTATACATTCATACTAAAATTCACTTCCTTCGGCTCCATACGCCAGCAATGTCATCCTCCTCTCCGTACTTGCATTCCTTCTTAAACATAATACCATGCCGCCACATACACATTCCCATTTCATCCATTATTACTGAAGGTGAAGACTTATATACTACTGTATATATATACCACTTCCGCTAAAACTATTTTTTGTGTGTATGTAAGCCGCTGCCATTGCTGCTGCAACCGCTACTTCTCGTCCTCAAAACAAGCTTCAAAATAGTTTCCCAGCTATTCTTTTTCTCCGCCAGTAACATGGAAAATGATAATATTTTCTTCATACAAGAAAGTTTTTGCATCGATGTGATCATCATCTGTAGCAGAATCATCATGGCGGACCATTATTTTGTTCGGCGGCTGGGTACGACGGATAAGCAATATCCGGATATTTTGTATTATTATTGTAGAACATAGTAGAAGACTGAATGCTTTTTTGCATGAGAACCGTACCATGTGGATATATACTTAAGCAAAGGTTCAATTCAAATGCAAGCAGCAGCCATGTTGCCTGCAAGAATGTAATATACTACCACGACATACGAGAGAAAAAAAACTTTATCGTGGCGGCGATAGTAGCGGCAGTAATAATAATCTTTTCTAGCGACTAAGAGACAAAATGCACATCCCATCACATTCACCGCTATCCAGTGTACTCGTTATTAGAAGAAAAGGATGCATATTCCCATTCATTTGATAAGTATATTTTCTTTCTTCCATGTTGGTGCCACTATCGTGAAACGCGCGGCACCAGCAAAAAACCAGTGGCATCATCGTTATTTTATATTTCCTACATTATGTTTCATACTTTCGTCCTCCTCATATACTTCTCTCTCTGTCTCTCTTCCTCTTTACATGTTCACTACCACCAGCAGCAGCGGTAGTTGCAGAAGATTTTTGGGGAAACTTTCCCCATAATTTCACTAGATTTCACCCTGATCGCACAACCAGAACAAATGGCCTTTAAGTTTTTGTCGGCCAACAACAAATGAAATATACATAACTGCTAAAGCAAGAACAAGAAGATACCGACGTACAACGGGAAGACAAAAAGTAGGAGAGTACAAAAAGCAGCGTGGCACAACAGAATCCTCCTTTTGACTGCACATTTTTTCTATCCCTTATGGTATTTAACACGCCTTTACTTTTTCTCCAGAAGAAATCATCATGACCATGAGGAGAACAGTGAAACGATAAGCATCTTTATATAAAATGTATGAGTTCAACCTCATCTTACATTAAACGCTTGCTACTGTGAAAAGACGTACAAATACCCACTTCTTCTCCTACTGGCTACCATTTTGCCTGGTGCGAGTGTCTCACGTTAGTATTATTTTACGTTTCTTTGCAGGTTCCCTTCTCTTCATCCACTTCCAGTCGTACAAGGCCATATAAAATGTGTGCATAGCAGGGCTGTTAGATGGTATTTGTCCTCTTCCTTGTACAATGTCTCTGTTTTTTATTACTCTTGAACTTGCTCCCCTTTTTATTCCTTTATGACTTTGTGTGATGAGGACAAACCACCATATGATATACACTTTATATAGAGCCCAAAGAATATATGGAGTTGCTCTCATCATCCTCTAACGTCGTCGTAGCATTCACTATCCATCACAAAATAAAATATATGTTGCTATGCGTTTTGTATATAGAAGCTTATACCACAATGAATTCCCTGTATCAAGATTTTCTTGATGCAGAGGCAGAAGGGGCAGAGTAGTATTATTATAACTGCGTTAACTTGGCGAAGAGAAAACTTTTTATCCAAAGTTGCTTGTACTTCTTCTTAACTTGCGAGTTAACTTGAAAACACTTTGCTCATTTTGAATTACCTCCCTTTTTCGGTTTCTCCGTCGTCATACCAAGAAAGACACAAAGCAAGCCAGCCAGCCAGTCTAGAAACGGTATTTATTACATTACACAACTTTGTGACTTGCTTATTCTACTACACACCGCA
The DNA here is from genome assembly GCA_027744055.1 of Callyntrura sp. NNG-2020. Classification (NCBI taxonomy): domain Eukaryota; kingdom Metazoa; phylum Arthropoda; class Collembola; order Entomobryomorpha; family Paronellidae; genus Callyntrura; species Callyntrura sp. NNG-2020. Next base: position 9,979 of record JAHZNE010003503.1, read on the forward strand.
TTCATCAATAAATGCTAAGCTATGATACACGCAGACCCAGAGAGAGAAAGAGAATGAAACGGCAGTTGTGTAAGTTTTGCTGTTGGTGGTAAGTCCGAATGTAACACAGTCGATTTTTTAAGCTAATCCTTTAAAGCGATCTTTAAAGTTGACGATCCTGCTAAGCTCTTACTGCTTTATAGTCTTGGCCGGCATTTCAATAAAAACTTGTCCTTTTTTTTAGCAGAGTCAGTTGAGTCACTTCGTTGTTCGCTGTAACGAACATGGAGCAGTGACTCCAAAAAAGTAAAACTACATTACATTTTGTAAAGTGGGTCCCGATAAAGTTTTTTTTGTCGCTGGGAAAGTAGTATTCCATAGGAGGATAGTGTGTGACAAATGTAATTGGGAGTGTGACTTGCACAGATGGGTTGAGTGACAATGGAAAAGGGAGAAAACCATTTGAAGTTCAATGAATATACGGCATTGTCTCCGTTCATTCCCGTAAAATGCAATGTGGTAATGCACGAGGACTCGTTTGAGAAATTCTAGCACACAAATCCAACTCCCTCCACCCAAGCAGGCTGAAGAAATAGGAAACTTTAAGGCTGTTCTATTTATTGTCAGCTGTCCATCGCCGATAATATGATAAAAAATGAGTGTAAATGCTGAGTGTATGGAATACATGCTGGAAAGTGTTACCTATCAGGGAGAAAAGTTAAATTTTCTAGATAGTGTATAACGCAGAGTAAGAGTAACGGCAAGCGGAGTACCCATTCTCTTAAGCTTTCAGATGAAAGTTTTCTAAGGCTGTCATTTCCCCTTTGACACAATGGCCATTTGGTGTAATCTTCTTTAAGAAATGTGCCCTTTGTGTTGCTAATATAAAACTTGTTTTAGACACTTTTGACAAGTTGAATCTTTATAATATGCCGAAGAATAAAGATGATAAAAAGACAGTTTATTGGATAAGCGGAACACTAGTGTGGTGGTGTGTAGGTGTTATAAAAGGACGTTGACATTTGGAGGAAGAGGAAGATATGCCAAAAATGTAATGGAATTCTCAATTGACTTATCTTAAGAATTTGTCAAAAGATGGGGAAAAAGGCGAATTTTTAGTGCTGCTATAATAAAAGTACGTGTGTAGTAGTAAGTAATAAATAACTAGTGGATATGGGTGACACATACAGATCACCAGCAGCTATATATTTACATGAATTATTCAAATTACTTATATACATGTCTCTAGCCACGTAAAAACCTCTTGCTGTGCTACTCCTTCTAAAGAAGTGACACTTGACATTTCTGTTTTTGTCGCCATTATGGAAAAATTTCATAACAGAGTGAAAGCAGAAAGTTGTAAATTTTGGAGTGGCACCGTTTTAAAGAAGGTAGGAGTTTTTTAATGAGGCTGTCTCTGGAAAACATGCATCAGGTCTGACGTTGAGTAAATAATAAATACAGGAAATGATTCCATCGAATATTAGGGAAAGGAAACGCTAAAGCAATTTTCAGTCAGCATTACTTTGGATTCCAAATTTGAGGGGATGCACCTTCCGGGAAGGAGACAGATTAACATATGAAAGGGAAATGGTCGCATTTTCAATATGCAGAGCATTTTGCACAATTTAATATTGAAGGCGTTATTAATATTTAATCCGAAATATCTTAGTAGTGTTCATCAATATTTGAGATAGGAAACGGAATTTTTCGAAATAATGTTTAAATGATAATTAAGTTTTTAGGGACTTGTTCTAGCAATATGACAAACCTTTTAGTATTATTTCTCTGTTTCCTGACAATGTATTAAATCTCTTTTCAGACCATACGGAAACGGCACAACAGAAAAAGGAACCATCTTTGTCGAAACTGGAAAAAACGTTGGTACGAACATGGCAAAACAAATAGATGTCCTGACTCATGATGGGATAGCTGAAATTCTAGATACAGGTCACAAGATACATATCCAGTAAAATGACAGAACAACATACTTAACCCGCCGTAATACACTTTTAAACTCTTGCCAGTCCCGCCCTAATCGGTATCAACATTATCTGTGTAAAAAGAAGCCCCTTCTAGAAAACCTACCTTTTACATTCTGTCAAACAAGCTTTAAAATTCGTTTGAGTAGTGCCTGTCCCCGTTACGTAATACACATTAGAAATTCAAATGAAGTAAATATAAGGGCCAATATACAGTAATAAACAAGTGCATAGAATGAGCTTATTTACTTGTGCACATTCGCGTATGTATTCCCGGTAATGTTATGCGAAAGTAAGTGAATGAAATTTTCTTTTACGTCGTTTCTTTCCATGTATCTCTCCGTGTGTCAGTGTGTGTGTGTGTGTGCACTCCTCCGAACGTAAACTAATGTGAATTTTTCTTCACATCTTCAAAAACATATTATAAATTTTCTTCTTATATGAATTATATAGAGAGAAGTGCAAACATCTCTGTATATACGTACCGTTACTTGTATATGTTTAATAGGTACTTCTCTGCCAATTCTATTTTCAAGCACTTGTGCCCAAATTAATTTCTATCCTATTCTCTTCTTTCTCCTGTCTCTTCTCATTTCATCTCACTCTCGCTCTTCATCTCACTCTTCCTTTTCACTCAAGTCGGGAAAAGAATAGAGAGAGAGAGAGTTGGAAAACGGAGCGAGACATCTAGCTACTTATACCATGCTCAACTTGGTTTTATTTTCCCCATCTCTGAAATACAGTATGAAGACGGTGATGTGGCGTACACAACAAAACACTCGATTTTGGGAAATATGACTCCAAAAAACGGACGATAATAGGTATTATAAAATATGCCGCTTTCGGGAACAGTGATGAGACCTAAACGCAGATCTGATGCTCTCTCTCTCTCTCACTGCAGATATGTATCTCACCAAGATATATACAGCCTAGAAGCAGAATTTACATGAGTCATCTTAATATTTTCTCTAGTAACGTTGCTCATATTCCTTTTCCTATGCGTATATTCTTTCCAACACTATTTCATCTTCCTCGCTCCTAGCATCTCTCAATTTTAAATCCATCGAGAAAGTGTTGTGCTCAGTCGTGCCACAATAATCATCACCGGCATCATCATCCCCATTCTCTTATTCCTACTTTTCTTTATAAAAGCAGTATTGCACTATGTATATAATGTAACTTACATAAATGTAACTTGCCTTTAGCTTCTTTTCTTGGCATGCATTTACCGGGGAACATTTAATTATGTATTCTCTGGAACATTTTGCTCTCCTGACACCCTTGTAAAGCTCCTCTTTATCTAGCTATACAAAGGAGGTTTGCACATTTTCATAAAATTTTATTTGTTTTTCTTTGTTAATGAATTAAAAAAATAGTTTCTTTGGTTTGTCAAAGGCTCATTATTAATAGGTATTATTTACTGTACTACCACTGCATATTGTAATTCCTATACGTGTCCGTTATCCGGCCGTCCGGCCGTTTGTGCAACAATTCAATCAATTAAGGGTCACTGATAGATGTGCACATCTTATTTCGGAGCAAGTGGCACCGCCGGAAGTGCTTCAACCTGAAGGTTGCTTGCACTTAATTTTATGAATCATTTCTCAAAAATTGAATATACGTATACACTTATATGATACACTTATAGACACACTTATATAGTTATATCAAGTGTGATGTTACCAGGGTGACCCCAAATGGTACCAGAGACCCTAGAAATATCCTACATGGCAAGAGTATTATCTCGTAAGTGTAAAGGAATGTTTTCCCCAAATGAATACGGGTCACCAGTGGATAAAGACGATCTGTTTTTTTTACCATGTTTTCTTTTCCTCAAAATTGGTGTATAAGTAGACCTACATCAGTTACATAAGTTTACCAAGTTTGGTGTCACGGAGGGGGACCTGTATGAGAGTCAAAGTTCAAAAAGTGCTACTCTTTGAGTAGAATTTAAATTTAACATTACCCCAGCAGTTTACTGCGGGGCACAGTGAGAAATCACCATTTTTTATTGTTTTACTACATAACTTTTACTGTGTGAGATGCAATAGGTTCCATTCAAAGAGTAGAATCCAAATATTGACTTTACTATCTATTTTAGTATTCAGCATTATCTACTTGCTTTTTACGACGCTCTTGCTTGTTTGCACAACACATTACAAGTTCCTTCACTGAATTTGGTTTCCAGTTGTTTTCATATCTTTTGCCAATATTACTATTAACTGTGAAATGAGCCAAGAAGCAAAATGTAATACATGTATCAATTTTGTATTCCATCACGCCGCCAAGTCAGCCATAGGCCGGCTTAATGCATCTTTAAGGAAAATAAATTTTAAAATTTTCCTATCAACAGGTATGATTGCTGATATCACGAATGATTCCGTAGATGGATACAGGAATTCAAGCCCAGTCAAATTTGATAAACTATAAAAATAACCAATGCAATGAAACCAAGAGTGTATTTGTAAATTATAATCTTAAAAGCATTAATTTTAAATTGCTACCACGTCACGTTTTTATTGCTGTATGGAGATAAATTCATGCTCATGTTTTATTAGTTGGTATCTACCCACCAGTTCATAAATTAGAAGGTCAACACGCTGAATAAAAAATTTGTTCATTTAAATGTAGGGGTAACCAATAGTAACCACTTGAAATACTAACACAATTGCTTTAAATTAACACACATGCCCAAATGCGTGGCGAAATATGTAATTATTTTGAATTATATCAGACAGGTGGTATAATGATGGTTAAAAGCGTTGATGTTTTATTTAAAAAATGCACTGTTATTACACTTCAATAAATTCTAAAATTATAATAATACACAATTTATTGTTCTTCATTTCATTGAAGTTATGGACAATTCAAAATGACATTATGAATATTTCTATACATTTTTTATAGTACACCTACTCAAAGAGCTTTGAGTAAACTTAAGCTCTTTTCATCGTAAACGGGTGTCATTGGACAATATTGAATATTTTAATGAAGGAACAGGTAGCAGTTGCAGGATCCGACCATATATACACCCCAATATTTACAAGTCCACTGTCCATTATCAAAGTGCCAAGATCAGGATTTTTATTTAAAGCAGGATCTAAATCCCACCCTGTCAAAAATTTGCACCAACTACTGTGTTACACAACACTTTCTAAATTGTAGACAGGGGACGTGCAATATAATTTGTGTTTTTATATCTCTTATCAAAGAATGAACATGTTTACTTGTCCAGAGTTGTGCAGCGGTAGTACGGCCGGTACTACCGCTACCGGCGGTACCGCATTTTGCTTTCCCTTCCTACCGATACCGCTACCGCAAAAATTTAGGCCTTCTACCGCTACCCCTACCGCAGATATTTTGTGCAACTACCGCTACCGCAGATATTTTCAAAGTTTAAAATATAGCATGTTTTTCATGTAATAAAAGCAAATTTACTGCTGTAATTTAACTGTTTTGTTTTTATTATCCCTATATTATATCATTTTTAGTTAATTTACCCCATTTTTTACTGTAATATATGATTATTTAAGAAAATTTTGCAATAAATAACATTGTTTATACTACCGCAACTGCTACCGTTACCGCAGATATTTTTGGTTACTACCGCTACCGCAGATATTTTTAGCTGCTACCGCTAACGTATAAATTTTGGCCTACTACCGCTACCGCAGAAAAGAGGGGTGTACAATCTATGCTTGTCCAACTATGTTGATAAATGACCACTTTGTGCCAAAAGGTATGTGGTTATGCGCTAAAAACCTTTAAAAAATATATAAAACAGAAATTTACATGTGTATTTCAAAATACTTTTAAGAATATGATGTATCCACATATCCATAATATAATTAACATGACCTGAACAGCACAAACATGAAAGTACGAAATATGTATAAAAATATAAAACTGCAATCTTACCTATTATGTACCTATGAACAAGCATTGTGATGCATGGTAGTAAATGGGGATGTTTTAAATTGACCTGTAAATAAATAAGACTTGCGCCCACATTAATCAAAGTCTAACAATTATATATATTACCCTAGTTTGCACTTGCTAGTAGACAGGTTGGTGGAAGCCATAAATGTACAATATATGACAATAAATTTTTACCGTTGCATTCTACTTATTTTAAGGTATATTTTGTTTCGCCCTTGAACAGTCCCCGTAAGATAGACGAATTACGTTTTTGATTTACATGTGCAATGTATATTTCTGACAGCATGGCTTTCTGGAATCCTCTCGGCGATCACCTGCACATATGTGCATGCCAATTTTTTTTGCTTTTAATGGTACTTCGTGGCGACTTGCATACCTAAAAACATTGTTCCGTCTTTAAGTTTAAAAATTGCTATAATAATAGTAGTAAAGGCCCTTGTCCATATAAACGTATATTGGCATTTATTGTTTTTCCATCATAGTTTGTATCATATAACCATATAACATAATCATGTCATGTATCAGTATTTGTAGTGGGCTCTCGGAGTCGAGTCGTCTCTGGTTTCGTCCGGTAAACGGAACGTGTCACTGAATAAGGTGTTCAGTAGCGTTCGTGCTTTAGTGTATTATTTATGTACATCGAGACATCGAGGCTTGACGTGTGTTATTTTGAAATGCATAAAATATAAGTGGTTCATATACCTTATAGCTCCTCCAACTTTTTACCTACCAGCATTTCAATTTTAACAGGGTACCATGTGTACGTGCTATTTCTCCGTTTCCCTAAAAAAAGAAACGAAACAGGAGAAAGAGAAAAATAACTGTTTTACTCAATGCATTATAGAATACCATACAATATACCCATTCTCCTTTCTGACACTGTCTACTCTACGGTGCTCTACAAGCATAGGACAATGAAAAACATTCCTACAGAAATAAAATGTGTATTTAAGCGCGCTCATGTATGAAATATAGGAGGAACATCCAACATCTCTAGTTTTTACTCATCGTCAGTTACAATTTACATTAACAATCTACGTTTTTGCTGTCAGGCCATTTCGCAGTATAACATTTTGAGAAACCGTGCCATTTTCTTGCATTGCCTTTACTATTGAATATCGGTAAATGTGAAATCTTCATGTAATAGCGAAAGGTAACCAATATGACGCATAAAATCTTTCATAATTCTATCTTGGGGCAACATAACGCCCCTTAAACCAAACGCTATCATTGTATTCAACCACTATTCAATATTTTTAGTTACTGTGTTGTCGTTACACATGGGGAAGATTATTTGAGCAAATGTTTAGTATACAACAACCGAATTAAAAGCCTGTTTGGCGGAAAACTGGCGATCTCGTTGCTTTCACTTAATGATAATATTGCTGAAAGACGATGCGATGATACCTCATGTAATAAAATCATCTATTCCAAGAAAAGTATCACAACTGAACTTTTCAAGCATTTCCCCTAGTTGTTAGTGGTATCCAGCAAACCAGCGTGGTTATCCATCCTAATTCTGTTTCTCTTCTTTCAAGTTGCATTTAGAAAATGTAAGCGTCCGCGATGCAGTATAAGTATAAAGGGAAAAGTTTCACAAAATGTTTCTAAATGGAATGCATTATTATTTCAGATGGATGTTGAGTCGAATTTTTGAAGGGAAAATGAAGAGATATTGTTAGATGTAATGGAACTCGGTAGGATAATGCTAGTGGTCGCACTGGCGGCGGTGGCAGTGGTAACGGTTAAACGTACTGTGGTAGCGGTAACAGACATGGATAGCTTGGATATTACAAAGATGACGACGAATGATGCTGGAAGCAGCAAAATAGTGGGGAGAGAATGTCTACCTTTTTATACTGTTTCGTACGTCCACGACGAGCGAACGTGACGACAGTCGAATGTTTCTAAGTCGTAATGAAACCACATCATCATTTTGTATCACGAATAAACGCTGAACACATGAAGGGTACTCATGCAGTTGTGAATATCTCCCCGTCACACACTAAAATACAAATAATGTATAGCTCAGCACCTTTAGTTTCAATAAAATGGTCGTGTTCGTGCTGTATGTTACTGTTATAAATGAAAGCCAAGACAACAAGGCATCTTTTTTATTATGCGAGGATAACAGTGGATATTCACTCATTCAAGTTGTTACTAGGTTGCTGCTCTGATAATGATAAATAAAATATATATACGCATACTTTCTTTTCTCTTTTGTGTATTTGCTTTTGAATAGGTTGATCATGATGTCGCTGAGTTACTTGAGTACTTTCCTTAGATTCTGATGCTCCGTATTGCCATAGCTCCGTAAAAACAGGTACTCGCCATAAGATCACATTTGGAAAAGGGTTACTTTTTAAGAAAATGCTTGACATTCTAAAAACAAGCATTATAAGTCAACCACTTCTTGAGAAGAATTTGTTCGTTGGAAACCTTTACCCGCCTTTCCAACGTATTTTGCTTTGAAATAAAAATATATAATACGTACTTAAGTGGGTGGTGGTGGTAGTCGAAAACTTGTGAAATGTAATATTATGCGAGAAAGATGAGAAGATGGGAAATAAAATTACAGGAAAATGAAAAAGGCACGTATTTAAATGAATATGATGATGAGCTCGATGATGACGATGGTGATGATATTGTTCACAATGAAAGTGATGTTGGGTAGTTTTTAGTCGACATGAAAGTGAATAAAATGATGAGATGATGAGAAAAACGTGAAACAAGAGAAGAGAGAGATAAAAAGAGAGAAAGACGTAGCGCATACAGCAAGAGAGCATTCCTTCATTAACATGGGCATCAACTGCAGCCTGTTTCCCAGCTTAGAATGTTCTCCACAGAAAAAAACTGCTCAAATTTACAGCTATACATGTAGTGTAGTAGTACGTGGTCATAGGAGAGAAGCGCAAAAATAACAACACTTAAGTGCTACACAACTTAAAACAGAATATTATTATTATGTAGTATAGAGCAGATGACTATGTGTAGAAATGTTTTTGCATATTAATTATATCATCATCTTCACAATTTTCCCAGAATCCTATCATTACGATATACATTATGCTTTTTGTACTTTTATTAAAAATTTATTATTTGTTCTGTGTTGATAAACACATCTCACAAAGTAAAGTAAAAATTACATTAGGTACTACAATGATGGCATATAGGGATGAATGCAGTGAATGGGATTCATTCCCAGAATTTCAGAATATAGACTGCCAGTGTGCATTTTACTGTTTAACCAACTGTCTCCCATGCCCCACCACTATACACACTATATGGATCTTTCCTAAGCTGGAAGTCTACCTATACTGGGTTGGAAAGAGTGCTTGCTAATGGGTATATTTAATAAATTATGACAAGTTCTTGAATACTCTGCATCCGCCTGCCGCTTACGGAACAGGGAATAAATAAAATATAACCGTGTAGACTTGTATGCAAAATTGCGTAATTATTTATTTGAAATGTTTCCCAACTTGCATATTTAAAAGGTGTAATTGAACATCCCATGTAGACACACATGTGTGTGTCGAAAGCGTATAAGCATGATGACAATATATAGGAAGAATCTCGTTACCCCAGAGTAATGCTGTAATCAACTAAAAGTTTCTTCTTGGATGATTCGTGCAACTTTATAATATATCCTCAGCTGCCCCTCTTACGCAAACACTACTGACCCATGGATAATTTCAGTTAAAAAAATGCTCCCGGGCGATGTTTCAAAAGCGAAAGAGTTGAATATTAACGGGTGCCCCATGAAAAACCAGGAATCTTCCAAAAGGGAAGTCATATCTCTATAAACTTACCCTCGTCTCGCTCTTTTCAGACAGACACGATATCTGATGAAGATGAACTACTCCTCCATCCCAATTATAATTTTCTTCTCTCCTGCGTATTCCGACGACCCTTTCATGTCACTTATTTCTAGGATAATTGAAATGTACAGGGAAAAGAGAAAAAAGTTTTTTTTTCAAAGGAAGTTTTACCTACGAGTTTCATTGTAGAAAATCATGGAAAAAAGTTTGAAATATAAAAATAATGGAAAGACCAAAGAAAGTTAATGACTCAATATTAATAATGATGACGATATTACTAAAAAAAAGGAAGAGTCGAGTGGTTTCTGTATCATTGAATCTCTTTTGAGTTGGACTTGCCACAGCAAAGACAGTATTCTATTTAACAGTATTATTTCTGCAAGATGTCTTTCAGAATGAAATAGCAAAAAAAGATCTTAAAACGAAGGGGAACGAACCCAAGTCTATTGACGTTATTTAGCAATAACCTCTTTTGCCAGGAAACGTCTCCGTCTGATTGAATAAGAAACATCAAGGTAAGTACTCGTCTAGTCGAAGCGCATCAATCAAGTTAATAGTAAGTAAGTATTACATTAAAAGTAAATGAAAAAAGTGTGTATGTTCATTTTACCTCCCATTCTGCCTACCTGCCTGTCTACCTAGTCAAACGTTGTCACTGCCAGGTTATGTGACTTGACTGAAAGATAAGACGAAAAAAATAAGGTTGCTTACTTTGTTGACTTTCCTCCACTCGGTGGTCCCCTCGCGAATAAAAAAGGAGCCGCTAAAAGTATCTATAATATTCTATAATATGTGTGCACCCCACATACCTGGGCACTTGACAAACAAGAACTTACCCTATTCCATCAGGAATTCGTCTTGTACAAAGCAATAACAACAACAACATGTACCATATTATCTGATCTCAAAATTCTCCATTATAACCGGCGTTCTCTGCTTTTCTTTTCAATTTAGTATGAGTCAGGCAGCAAGATAGACACTCTGAACCAACAGACGTTCCCTTCTACCGGGTTTTCCATTATGAAATATTTGATGGAGAAGATACGTAGTCTGAAAGACGTGAAGAAGAGGGAAAAGAGAGCGCACCACCATGAAGAAATGGAGATCTTGTTGTGCAGGATTAAATTATGCATCAAGTCCATATTCTCGTCCTCCTTGTCTGCCTGTTTCTGTGTGAAATGAAAGGACTGTCGTTTTTTTCTCTCTCTTCCGCCACTAAAATAAAGCAAGTAGTGTGACTTTTAGTCGTGAATGGATAATATAGTTAGTTAGACAACTTTCTCTCGTCTACCTACCGGAATTTTCTATCACGAGCAAATACGCCAAGTGCAAAGCAGGCCGGAGAGTTCCTAAAAAAATACAGGGAAAGTAACTTTGTTATGTTTTAAAAAGTGCGCCATTGCATTAGTTATATCTTCATGATCATCGTCATCGTCAATGTTCGTAAATTTTCTCATCGTTTCTGACACAAACTATAAGTTTGATGTGGAGTAGGAGTAATATGAAGGCACTTTTACAATGAAAAATATTAGGCTCAAGTGGTTATTAGGGCATATCTGACACTCTTGCCAGGGATGCTGCTGCTGCTACTGCTGCTACCAGGATAAACCAACAAACGAAGCAAACAACAAAATACTTCATGCTGCACAGTAACAAAGATGGATGAGTGGAAACGAAACAAGCGACAGGACAACCAAAAAAACCAACAATGTCATAAGTTTTAACGCATAGCCTTTAGCATAAACCAACAGCGTGCATGCCTGGGGTACTTACTGCTTTGTAAACTCCCTGAAAACAACGTCATAGATATACACATCGCACACACGGTGACTGGAATGAATACTCTCGCCTCGTCGTAGCCAAGCACAAGGATAGAGGCACACGGTCTTTTTGACAGACGGCTGAGGTTATTAAATTTTCCAAAGAGCTCTCTCTCTCTCTACTCTTCTTCCACTTGCTGCTAAAAGCAATATAAAATGTAGGGTGCTTCCTTTTTAAAAACCTGCTTGCTTTCTTTCGTTGCAGCAGTGTGTACAAGGACTCCGAGTGAGGAGAGCAGAGCCAGAGAGCCCACCTCCACCGTAATTCGTTCATTTAATGTAACTCAATGACGACTACGTCGGGTGGTGGAGGGGATTTGACAGAGAGGAACACAACCTTTATTATCAATTATGGGTAAAGGGTGATGGTAGACACAACTTGTTTTATTGGTTTCATCAGCGTTACTGAATCACCTATTATTACGTTATATTTTTCCCCTGCTTTATAGCATTAAAATACGGAGAACTCAATATTTGATTTTAAAGAACAGTCTGAACGGAATCCTTTGTGAGTGTATGTGAGTAATATGATATTTTTTATGGGAAAAGTTGAAAGTAGAAAAAGTGAAAAATGCTCTTGTAACCGGTACATATGAACTGGTATTGTCATTCTTTTTACAAATTATTAGAGCAAAACTCTAGTTATTTGTTATTGAAAGTTGTTGTAAAATTGGGAAATGGATTTTCAAAGTTAAAATAAAACGAATAAACTTGTCTTTTATACACTTATTTGTAAAATGCATAAAGATGAGAAAAGTTTCCTTTTTTGTCGTGCAGTAGGCAAGCAGTTATATTCCAATACACACACACACGCAGCAGCGAATGGTTTCCCTTTATTCATGTTTGCGAGTGTTCATGTGTCTGTTGTGGGGCTACGAACAAGAGTATTATTATATTCACGGAGCCATATTGACTAAAAAGCAAAAGAGCAGAAGAAACGAGACGCGTGATCAACATCAAAAGCAAAGGGAAAAGATATTTTATGAAAAGAGAGAAGGAACTAGAAATGCTGCATTTACTTTCGCTTGAATGGCTCTGGTTGTAATAAAATGAGGTCATATGCACAGATGGAATCTCTTTCATATCATGAATGATTAATAAGGGGAGCGCAGACGAAGAAGAAGAAGAAGCAAGCTATTGAATCTTTGATGTGCAGTCTTGCGTACAGTTTCAGCGTTATACTCGCTCAGAGAAACCCCAACATTTTCTCATCTAACCCATATTATACGATATGGAAAATGACGATGACGACGACGGAGTGGATGCAATATCATGTATTATAATCAAACTCTATACAGCACACAGACACAGACATGTGGATTTTATGTCTGTATTTAAAGATAAATTCTCCAGGCTGGTGTTGTGGTACTGTTACGGTTGCAGCAGAAGAGGGGAATAAATACTTTTCAAGGATGCAAGCAGAGTTTAGCGAGTCTGCAGGGAGAGAGGCCTTACGAAAATGGAATGGTGAAGGGTAACATAAAAAAGGTAACATGAAATCGTTCAACATTTCGTTTTTATTACCAAGTCTAGTCAGGTTGCAGGACGGTGCACTGCAACCGGGTACTTGTACTACTACGATTACTACTACTACTACTACTACTACTACTACTCTACAACAAACACACAGATCTTTCACCTGTTTTCCTTCAACCTGTTGTTTGCTGCTCTTCATGTTGAGATAAGTACCTGTTTATTGAAAGGGTAGATAGGTACTTGGTGTCCTTCAGTCAAGGGCAAAGTTCAATAAACTTGTAATGACGGGATAGTTTACAGGGTACCTTTAAATTGTGGGATTTTGGGAGTTGCTCTATTTTATGGGCGTCTGGAGAGGAGCAACCCAGGATTATTCCTGGTCGACAGAAACAAAGTGACTGAACCCAATAACCAAGAACGTCCACTGTTTCCCCTCAGCGTTGGCCGTTGGAAAGGGGACTGTGTCTGATGAATTGAAAGAAAGACTTCTGCTACCGATTTGTCTTTTCTTCTCCCTCGATGACTTGTGTCGTCTGATATTTTCATGGTGTTTCCTTTTTTGTAGAGATGTACTACGCGTACATGGTTGACCACTGCTGTCACATCATCTTGATATCTTCTTAAAAGGAATCTGATGCTTGCTGTCACTGTTCCATTAAGAAAAGGAAGCTTGCTTCTTTCTCCATCACACACAAGGAAAAATGTGTGTCTTTTTTTCATGATTATAATAAAAGGCCGGAATCAATCCCGGAACAAGTGCGTCGACGATGAAAAAAATGTATCCACTTATTTCACCACTACGTGTACAAAAAAGAAGTGTCACTTCACTGTAAGAGTCGTTTCAGAGTGAACGAAGAAGATACAAGTACACGAACACCGTCACCACTCTCTCGCTGATAGTAGTAGTCATCCTGTGTCCAGTAGTGAATTTCTTTGAGAAAAGCACAAAAATAACTTAATTTCAGCATTTAATGTCACATTTATTATCACTTTTTTTAAGAAATGCGCCTAATATCAAGTTATCAGGGCTCTCTGCATTTGGTTTCACTTTGGAAGAAAGAAATAGTCAATACATGTTAGTAGGGTGTAGTATCTTATGTAGGTTTCACACAAGCAACAGGGCGATAAAGACCGGCTCAGTGCCTACCTACTTACTACCAGGGACCTTTAACCGTAATCGTAATACCTAGCCAATATACGTTTGAGCAGGTAGTACAGGTGTGCAGTCGCGGAGGAATGATCCTTCAATGGTTATTTTATAGCTTTTTCTGTAAACTTAAACGCTCTCTTACCTGAACTGGCACTTCTCTTTCACAACAACATTTTATTTCCGTTTTTTAACAAAATGGACTCCACCAACAGCGAATCACAAACTACTACCACCACCACCACGAAAATATTCTTTTCTCGTTCGTCGTGCCCAGACAGCGCTCCTTCGGTAACTGGGTGTCTGTAAAACGAAGCCAACTTAAAATTTACTACAACAACTACTCCTACAAAGTTTGTCGTTTTCTGCTGCTCTCTGCTGCCGGGTGGGTACAAGGGAATGCTCTCGGAGTTTACTTCACAAAAAAAATAAAATATATACTACACAAAACTCTCTGCTCCCTCCTCCTTCTCGTCTACACGAATGAACGACATGAGCAAGTGAATGAGTAAGCACAAAAAATAAACTGAAATGAAGTTTCTTGTCTACTCGTCGTCGTGTACTGTGGGACGAACGCGTTCCGTTGTTTCTCTCCTCGTTCTCAAAAAGTAAAGATGGAGGATTTGAGACAAGCGAGGGAGAGCAAAAATGAACGTATATTTTGGAAAGGGGGAAAATGATGACGGTGGAAGAGTTTTTAGGAAAGAGAGAGAGAGAGAGGAGATAAAGAGAGAGAGAGAGAGAGGGACAGACAGACATAGAAGAAGCTTAAAGAAAGAAAGAGAGACAGGTCTGGTAGTTGCACAAGGTTCACCGTGATCTAGCAGACTGTGTGTCTCACAACCCTATTCCAATGTATTTTACAGCCTTCTTTTAACACAGACACACATACACATACAGGCAGACAGTAAAAGAGACAGAACCTAGCCTTCTTTCCCCGTCTCAGCTCGTTGGCTCCGTCGCTCGCTCCTTCCATATTCCTTTTCCCTTCCTTTTTACTTCTCTCTCTCTCTCCCTCACTTACTATCACTTGCTTACTCCATCCACGAAGCAAGCTAGCAGCAGCAGAGCCAGCAGCAGCTTTACTGCTTACTTTACTTATAAATACTTTACTTTTTATGGGAAATACATGTATGTATCTACCGCTACTGCTGTGTGAGTGCCACGGGATTTGCATCTGCGTACATTAGGATGGCACCTGTTTACAGAAAGAAATATCCAATGAAATCACGAATTTACAGCTTCTACACGTTACTACTATAACTACTACCACTACTACTAACTAAAGACATTTTTTACTATTATAATGGCTTTCCTTGTACAATATTGTAGACAGACAGCGGGTGAGAGAGAGAGAGGGAGAAAGAGGAAACATACAAAACACCCAGTAGTATCCACTCGATTCTTCATGTGTCCGGGCAGACTTATTATTATATACTCACGTAATAATATGAATGTATGGATGGCACATCTCACATGATGAAACATCTTTCAAGTATGTAATAGACGTGTACACATTTATGCCTTTTTCTCTCTCTCTCTCTCTCGTTCATGATGATGCTTCTTTATACTGACATGCCATATTGTTTTAAATCCTTTCACTGCATAATATTATCTAGAACCTCTACAACTTACATCCCCCATCTCTCTTGTTCTATGGCTTCTCGTTTGATGCTCAACTCTTCTACTTGAAAGAACTCAATACCGTTAATGGCTATATCTTTTATAATGTTATGATTTTAACTTTTCCACAAGGTACCGGGTAGCACTCTCGCTGTGTAGCACTCCTTACTGCCTACGTAGAACACTTTCCATGGCAGTTACCTACTCTCAGCTTGGGGACTTTTAGCATCTGTCTGCTTGCTCCCCATTTATGGCACTGACGATGGCATTCATTATGACAATAATGGTCGACAGGGATGGTATACCTACCCGTGGTGGAAGCTTGATTTGGGAACGAAGGAAAGGTTGAAATGTTGAATGAGACAGTTAGTAGAGAAAATCTTCTTACTGGAGAAAATGGGGTACATGTTTTCGTCTCTCAAACACCGGTCCGGAGAAGTCAACAGGCACGATATTTTACCTACCGAGGAGAGTCTGCATCGCCCATTATAAAAGAAATTGCCACTGTTAAGCATTTTGTGTTGTCATTGTCCTCGTCTTAAATTTTGAAGTCCGCATGTGCAGATTTATTTTCCGGAGAAACAAAAGAAAAATAACCGTACAGGAAACGGTAAATTCTATCATAATCATGTAAAATCGTGCGGATGTTTTTACTGCAGTGTGTTTCTGGAAGAGCTGCCGTTTCCCAAAACTGATATAGGGTGTTATATGGAAGGTGCTTTTACTTAACGTTCCGTACATTTTTACTCTACTAGGCATATTGCAGCAAGCGGGAAAGTAGGCGTTGTAGGTTATAATACAGTAACTTGTTTTCGTCTTTTAGCTGTCAAGGAAAACACACGAGAAACACACACGTATTCTGTAATGAATGGGTTTAGGCTCCAGGTTGCAGAGGGACCTCCTCTGGATGCTATTAATCCTTGATTGTGAGTCTGAGCTTTGAACTGCGGCCAGCTCCTCACTGTTTGACTACCACCATTATTATACGTAGATACACATGTATTTAGATATACAAGTGTCGTATATATTTTTTGCATGGATCTACCAACAAAGTAGATTTGTACCATCACCATTATCGCTGCTGCTGTGTCTGAGACGACGAGACCCATAAGTAGATAATAGGAGTGTACACCATCGTCACCGATTTCGCCACCGCCAACTGCTTCTACACCATTTTCGGTAATGTACACAAATTCTCAGAAGGAAAAAAGGGAAGGGGAGAGAGAGACAGACGATTTCAATTTGTCTCCATTTTTTCTTTTATTCTAACTCACGCCAAACTTTGCTACAACCATAAACTTGTATGACCATACTGAAATATAAATATCCAACAAGGTAGAAAAATATGTGTGTTCGTTCGTGCTATATCTATGATCAGACGCATACAGCAATAACACAACTATATCATCATCAAGTGTACCAAAGCCACCACCACAAAAAAAATGTACAATGGGTCTTATATCGTGATGTGGTGGTGGGGATGATGGTATGCACTGCGGTGATCTAGTAGTATAGTAGTGGTGTTGATATTGTAGATAGTGGTGGTGGGAGAAAGAAAAACCATTTACTTGCCAAAAAACTACTTTCATTCATTCATGAACCGAAAAAAGAAGGTCGTCAGCAGCATCAACATAACGAGAGAGAAAGACGATGATCACCACCATCGTCATCATCAATTTCAACTGAACAAAAAAAATGTACAATGCTGCATACTACCGTTTTTACTATGTGTAGTAGGAGTACTAGTGTACACAGTACAATTTCACAGGGCCAAAAGAGAAAAAAAGAAAGCACGTTAAACAGTGGTGGTGGAACTGTGGGCAGACAACCAAAATGTGTTTGGTATGGTATTGAGTTGGTAGTGCTGCTTGAAAATGAGTCGGTTTTTTTTCTGTATGATTCTGCCTATTTCGTCACATGAACACACATACACACATTCCTCTTCAACTACATTACACATTTCTTTTTGGCCACGATCCTATTTATTTTCCACGCTTTTTTGTTTGGTTTGTCTTTTTCTACGAAAAATGCTTTGCTCAAAACTGCATTTCCACCACCATTATGTTTACAAGAGTGATACAGAATATTTTGGTGTAGGTGGATACACATACTTCATTTATATGGTGCTTCCTTTCCGTTACGACACAAAAAAGCAAGAGATTGTCACAGAGGGAATTTTACTGTGCCGTACTACTGGTGATGATGAACTCAAGTAAAAGCAAACACGATGACGGTTGTTTGGCAGAAAAACTTCTCTATGAAATTTAACAAAAAAAAACAATCGAATTTGAGGGAGCTACAAACAAGAAATAATAATAAAAAATATCCAACGAAAAATCGACGCTTAGCAAAAAGTTGGCTAGTATGTGCATACGTACAAGGACTATACCAAATCTGATAACACACGACAAGTAACATTGAAGTTGCCGATGTTGAAAGGGTATGGTGCGTTCCCCGAATTTCACAATTTCCAAATATACATCGTTGTTTTAATTACAAATTAGTTTATTGCTGTTCATAACTTCAAATAGGCGCAAGCATGATCACGGGTGATGGACAGCAAAGTTTTTTATTGGGTACGTTTATTCAGCTCCCTACCTAAATTCCGGCATGCCACGTTGAATAAATTCTCGCGAAATAACACATTCATAAATAATTTGCCAAGTCGTAAAATAAGTGGAGTTTGAGATGGGTAGAAATTACTTTCTCGTGCAATTCATTTTTCGTTTCTAATAAGTCCGCTAACACTGATTTTGCAGCAGCACCATTTCTACGAATGGGAAACCCTGGTAAAATGCAATTTAGCTGCCAATTTACTACCAAAGTGAATAATTATATGCTTATGTAAAATCCCGCTCCCCTCACAGATTATACCTTAAAATAGCATTTCCACTGAAAGGAGCAAGTTGGAAAATGAGATATTAGTACAAAAAAAGTTTTACATTCAAATTTTGAAAAGTAAAAAACTTTTTTCCTCTTGTTAGCAGATAATTAATGCACTGATTGAAAAGTAAATTGAAAAGTAATTATATGCAGTAGTTTCCCTTTGCCTACAGTTTTTGATGCCGACGACGACGACTTCAAGCTTATTGCTTTTTAGTATTCCCGTACCGAAAACCTTCAAGTGAAATTAAGTTTGAGATAATGATTTTTGCAAAACTCTTCCCATTTCAATTATGTCTATCACCGACCGCCACTTTCAAAACACATCTCCATCTCTCTCTCTTTTCCCTCTCTTTGTAGCAGCTAAAGCGAACGACACAGTCGTTTTCATCATTTGCTCTTGCTCTCGCTGATAAAGAGGTAAAATGTGAAGCTATACCGCTGCTGTTGTTGAAACCGAATGCGCCCTGCCGGTCCGTCACTCGCAGAAGGTTCTTCACCCCATTAAAAATCCTTTTGAATGACCACTTAACACGAAGACCATCATTAATTTTATTTCACATACACACACACACACTCTAAACATGTGTGTGTATGTACTTCCCTCTCGTCTCGATACTTCATTTTCTCCATTATACTTGTCTTGCTTGAAAATGTGCCCGGCTACGCGTGGAGATCGTGGGAAGTGAGAATGCTGGCAGACAGCAGTATATCCAACTCCACTGACATGTTCAATGCCCGCCGCTCATAGTCGTACATGCAGTGTTATTATTATACAATTACACAACAGCATGAATAATGATAATGATAAAGATAATCAATACACACCCCATGAGCACACGTATAAATGCACTTAGAATAACGCCACCACAAAACAACGCATTTTTCATTATCTTCCACTCTCCTTTTCTTCCTTCTCATTCCCGTCCGAAGAAGCAGCACACAACAATATTTTTCTCCTTTAATAATACAGCGGGCGGACAATAAGAAGGATTATACCCATTTTCTTCCTTCCTTCCTCCGTCCATGCCCAAGAAAGCTTTCTTCCATTCCTTCAGCTCTCTCCGACTTCATCCATATCCCACACTCTCGTCCTACAGAAAACCGTCTGTCCAATATAACACTCTCTGTCTACATCTCCCTCAACGAAAAATGTACACAAGTTCAACCATTCATACCGTCATCATCCGCCCTGAGCCAACCCCAAAACACGAATAAAGAACAAAAATATTTTCAAGACGAAAAAGCGAGAATGGGATATAGGGACGTACACTCCCTGCGTTTATCGTTCCTTCCTTTACAACAATACTTTACTACTTTGTGGCTCTCTTCTTCTCCTTCGTCTACTTTGACGGTGCATTTCGTTTGTGGTACTACCTCTTAAGAAAGAAGAAGAAAAATGAAGAAATATTTTTTGTCTGTAACCATTCAGTAATGTATAGACATTTTTCTTATACACGCATAGACCTATACAGGTACAATGTGTATTATGATATTTTGTAGACTATATACACTCTTTAATACTGTTGTATTATATGCAATCTTCGTTTTGCCTCTCACACCACCATCCCTCATTCTTTTTCTTTTGAGACGCCCCTCGGAGGAAGGGAATACTAATGACGATAAGATACTCTTTTGGTCTGGCGATGGAGGAGTATGCATACTGCATAATGGCTTGGAATAAAAGTACGACCCTATACAACTATATACATAACAGAACCACTACGTACGCATTGGAAGACGAGAAAAATAGCAAGACGAGAGGCAAATAGAGATGCTGCTGCTGCTGCTACTTGCTGTTCGCTCGACGAAGACCAAGAAGGCAATTTATGACTACACAGTTTACTAAAGGAAAAATGTAATGTATGACTCAATACGAAACATAACTAAAGCTTGGGCTGTTTAAACGGCATAATATGGCATCTCGGAAAAATATTAAATACAGATTTTTCTTTTCCTTTTATCACATCACTACGTTCCAGGAGTACGATAGAGAAGATGGGGGATACATACATTTTAGGTTAAATATTATATCCGTGTCAACTGATAGGAAGAGTTTGGGATATCGTCAAATCGTGAGTATGAATTACCACGAAAAAATGACAACTAAGAAAAATGTAAGTACAGAAAGAACAGATGAGAAGAGAGTAAGATGGAAAATGGTACGTCAGTGTAGAATAAAGCAGAATATTGTTATGATATTGTATTCGTAATCAATACATAAAAAAGCCGTTCACTTTTCCAGAAACTGTAGGGGCGAAAGAAAGCACGGAATCTGCCAGTATTTCTCGCTGGTGGTGTATGCATAAAATGGATTTTCTATTTTCATCCGTTCCTTCAGCTTTTACTATTACTCCTTGAAAAATATGAAAAAAGGACAATAATACCTAATGTTCTACATTTACGTTCCCCCTCCCTTGTACACTACTAGTCTTATTGTGTGATATTCACATCATATCGGAGAAATATCAAAATTGCCACAAGGATGCCACCGGTTTTCACACTCACTCTCTCTCTCTCTCGGCAAAAGTTTTAAGGGAGAATCAGTAGTAAAAAATGGTATAGGTATTTTACAGTGGAAGGAGTATCGTATTATTAAACATACAACATCATGAGTATGCCTCTCTGTGTGTCTCCAGTGTCTGGAGGAATAAGTAGAACCTTGTGGATTTTCCCCGGCAAAAACATCGTCGTCAATACCAGGAAGAATAAAACCAAACGACTCACTTCTTTACTCTCGCGTCTTCCTCAAGTTATCACATATCACATAAAAGCAGCAAAAATATTTGTCCATTTGTGTGTGTGTATCTTTCTACACATTTTTTTCTTCATTCCC
>JAHZNE010003504.1:0-16274 GCA_027744055.1 Callyntrura sp. NNG-2020
TCGGGTACCTACTATGTGGTCACGCGTGTACGCCAAATATGTAATTTGGTAAGACAAATTTTTGTGAAGTTACTTTTGTTCATTAGATTAAAGCAACCATGAAATTAAGTGCTTTGCACATCTTGTCGCAAACAATTTATTACAAGATGGAACGTTGCTCGATCTGACAGAATATGTAGATAAATATATGTTAAATACCAATTTCGGTTGACAATTTAGTCTCTGTAAAATATACTGCATACTCAAACTATGTTTGATGTTTTTATTAGTTTAATTTAATTAGACAATAGGATTATTAAAATAAGACCGTTTGATGCTTTGTCGCTGGAATCATAAAGACTATGATATAATAATCCTGAATGACCAAAGGTTGTGCTAACACTAATTATACTTAAAAAAAGTAATCGCAAAAAATTAAAAGAACATTTATAGCCATCAACGAATTTACTTTTCCTGGCAGTTTATGTGTACAATGTCAACCTGCATTGATGTACCAATGAGTTTTACTGTACGTATTTCTCCGAATTAATAAATTATAAAAATATAAATAAAAAACACTGTCCTCGCCGTGACATTTGCTTGTGCATGTTGGGATGGGGTTAATCATTCGGGAAATGATAATGATTTTGAAGGGTACAGCGCAATTAATGTCAACGACGAAGAAAATATTTTTGCACAACTTGGCGCCAGCCATCCATGACAAGGTAGATGGTGCCTCGATCCTTCAGTATCAATAGATAAAGAGAAGGATTAACCCACCACCGTTAGTTGACAACTTAATTCAAAAAATCAAGTTGATCAAAATTGACTGCGCATTTAACTTCTGTGTATGACACACCGTAATACATGTTTGAGCTTTTACAAGTTTTTAGCGTCACATCCTTAATGTGATTATTTTGTGAGAACCGTAATTCAATATGTATATGTTGGACGATACTTTATTGTCAAGAGTTTTTTTTGTAAAAATCATATTTTCAGCAGTTTCTACTACAACAGTTGACGAGACGAAGATGCATTTAATTATGTCCTCTGGTTTAGATATGGAATATAATTGTCACTGTTTTATTGTTTTGTGCCAATTAGCTAATGGTGTTGAAATACAAGGTTGATTTCAATAACAGTTCTGACAAGTACTGTAATACGAGAGTCATTGTTGTATAACTTTGCTTATCACCACGATTTTACATGAAAAAAGCAATTGTAAACATGCACAAAAATAGATGATAATTCGAATATAGTTGAAAATGGCTTTATGCAAATTAAACGAACATATTCACCAGTTGTATTTGTCATACTCTTATGGTCCTGCTTCTGCTGAACCTACGTCACTTCAAATCCATTAATAAACCTTGAGCTTTGACCGGTTGTTGGCATTTCAACAATAATTTGTCCATGAGGTCACCTCACGACATCTCGAGAAGAGTAACGCTTTGTAAAGTGCCTCATGTTGCGGTTGATATGTCACCAACTATGTATAATTTCGACAAAGCATACTTTGGTGGATGAATGATTACTTCGGCCTGCATTCACCACCAATTACGCAATTGATTCCGTGTATGGCCATGAATGTTCACTATATTTGTTACTATGTTGATAAAACTTGTGTCACGTTAATTTTAATAAATTTGTCTTTTTACTTATATAATTTTAAAGGTTTTTCTTCAACACATTTGAACAAGCTATCTAGTATAGCACGGGTCGGTGATAGGTTGTGTACTCTATATGTATAGAAGTGGTTGAGATAAACATGGGATTTGACAGTTAGATATCACGTTGTTCATGTTTAACTGCACAAATAATTATTACTCATAACAACGATAAAAATTAAAATAGTCTTTGTGATTTTCCTATTATTTGGCATTACATCCTTCATGGGTTATTGTATGCAAGTATGTTCTTATAGGCATACTAATTACATGGGTATACAAGTGATTTATATGACCACGTATGTTTTATATAAAAAATTGAATGAAAAGTATTAAAAATATCAAAAAATTACCCCGATAGTCGGCCAATGCACTATACCATAAATGCATTTATTTGTATTTAATGGATTGAACAGTGCCCTCGAATATATATTGTGGTGCTATTTCTTCAATATATATTTTAGGAAAAGTGGAAAATTATGCCTACGCCTGCCTTACGACAATGCCAGCAAGTAAAAAATAAAAAATGCATAACGATAAAAAATATAGCACAATAAAAATGCAATTTCATAAAAAGCGTCGTAATATATGTGCTTCGTTTTACGCAAGGATACCGTCGATACTATTTTACAGATGGCGTTAAAATTTATAAATTCAAATAAACACATTCTCATGGTACACCTTTTGCTCCCTGTAGTTGTAAATAAATATTTATTGCATTATTTAACCAGATTTTTTATTCATTTATTTTATAAATAAATCACTACATGCTTGTAAAAATTGAAACAAAATTTGCTCATGCTGTTACACTAAACTAATTGAAGGACCGCAAAAAGTATTGACATCGTGTATAAAATCAATTGAAGTAACAGCCCCGCTGCCCCGGAAGAGCATATGACCCCTCCCATGTCAGAAGAATATCCAGCTGAGCATAAGCACATGGATTCAATACACTCTGAACTCCCCAGAATACTTACCGAGCACTCATCGTCATGGGTGCAGGCATCTCCCACGTACTTAAAATGCCAGCAAGTATCCTTATCCGGAAATGCTGGTTCCTTACACGCACATATTTCTTCCGGTTTTTTACAGTACGCCAACGTGTTGGCTCCCACCTCACATTCTTCATTCTTTTCGCAAGCATCTCCCACTGTCGTCTTGTGGTAGCATTCTCCCTTATAAAAGGAATATTCGTTGGAACAACGGCAATGACCCCCATCACAAGCGGAGTTGTCTCCGATGCCCTTTTTACACTGCGCATCGTCCTCACATAAAGCCCCTTCTTCTCCAAGCACCTGTAGATCACAAAAGTATATGATGTCATCGATATTTTGATATTAGCTTATTGTAGACTTACTTTCACACAATTTCCGTCGGTGTTGGACGACTCTGTAAATTCATCGGGAATGCATTGACATGTTTTCTTGGACTCGGACATGCTAAGGAGACATTGACTGTTGTTCCGTTGGCACTGCTGATTTTCCTCGCATTCTTCGTGGAGCGAATGCAATTTCTCTAGGCATTTCTCTTTCCCGGCGCTGACCAGGTGCGTCTGGCTCTTACAGTCACATTGATGTATGGGGTCATTGCAGTATGCCGCTGGAATGTTGTCGCACTGGTGGGGGTCATCCATGCAGGATCCCTCAATAAGAGACGCCATCAGACTGCACTTTTGGGAAAGGAAATACCGGTATCCGTCTTCACAGACGCACACCTTATCATCTTCGTGGCATTCAGCGTGCTCTACATCAGCGCATTGGGTAGAGTCAAAGCAGGGTTCCCCCAACCCGTACTTTTGAATACACTTGGTGTTATCTGAAGACGATGTGCTGTTATCGTAGCAGACACATTTACCAACCAGGCATTGGCTGTAGCCCAGTCCAATGAGACATTGGTCGTTGTTTTTGCAGGGGTCCCCAACATGGACCGCTTTGAGGTGACATTCATTTTTACCTGGTTCCACGATGGCGGTAGGGAGACATTGGCACGTTCCATGGGGGGGATCAGCATCAGGAACAGGAACGCAATCGCTGTGAATGCTTGGCTGACCCTGTTGACATTGAGCACGTTCCAGGCAGTGATCTCCTATGGTATTACGGACGGCCAAACAGTCGTTTAATGCGATACTGGCCACATAAGTTTGAAGACATCTACATATGCCGGCAGAGCACGTGGAACTTTGTCCGGGTATACCAACGCATTGTTGTTCGTCAAAACAGGGCTCGTTTATGTACTTTCCCCCAGGTATACAGAAATCTAAAGCGGTATTGGCTGCAGACCCAGGTTTACAGCCACAGGTACCATCTTCAAGGTTACATTTTGCCAAGTCCCCCAAATTTGCCGTACACTGTCCGTCAAATTGACAGTTATCCCCAACCAGATCTGCTTTCTTTAGGCAAACGTGCTTTTCGGGTTCGTTAATACCTTCATCGGTGCAGTTGCATATTTTATTGTATGGGGGATCAGGAGACACAATGCACTCGCTTAGGGAACCAAGACCACCCTGGCGACACTGTTCTGATTCAGTACACTCGTCTCCAATGATATCAATAAGGGACAGGCAATATGTTTCCTGGTCATTTGGAATGGCTACTCCGGGCTTGCATAGGCATATATTGCTAGAGCACTCACTATGTGGACCCATTCTGGCGGAACATTGTTCATTGATCTCGCAGGCGTCCCCAATTTTGTCTAATTTTAAAAAGCACTGATGACGATATGGGGCGTGAACTGCGATGTCGCTACAGTTGCACACTTTCTTGTCACCAGGAATAAGAGAGGTCTCCTGACAATCACTGTATTCACCCGGAATGCCCTTTTGACATTGTTGAGCTTCCACACACTCCACCCCAATACTGTGTATTATCTGGAGACAGGTGAGCTTATCGCTACTAGGTATGCCATACCCAGGAGTGCAATCACACACGCCGCCTGTACACTCGCTCAAATTACCCAAGTTGTTTTTGCACTGCGCGTTATTTTGGCAGGTACCCCCTATGAAACCCGCTCGTGGTCTACAGGTATGATCTGGGGGTTCATTAACGGCGTCGGGAGTGCACTGGCAGATGTTTTCTTTACAAACACTAAGATTTCCCGGATCTCCCGCTTGGCATTGAATTGATTCAGTACAGTGATCGCCAATTTCATTGACGATGGCTAAGCATGCGTCCCTGTTTTGACTGGGGATTGATATATCTGTCAAACAGCTACAGCCGTCGTCCACCTCACAAACAGTGAGGTCCCCTAAATTGTACTTGCATTGGACGACATCGACACATTCATCTCCTACTCGCACCGCTTTCTTTAGACAAACTTCCCCTCCTGGCATCTGAATGCTTTCGGTGGTACAAATGCAAATATTTTGATCCGGATCATCTTCTGATGGTACGCAGTCGCTGTAGATACCTGGTTCACCTTTTTGACATTGCGCGGCCTCAGTGCAAAAATCCCCTATTTTAGTGGCTTTTGTTAAACATACTGTGTTGTCTCCATTTGGCACCCCGTCGCTTCGGCAATCGCATTTTCGGTCAAAGCATATACTCAGCTCTCCCATGTTAACGGTACACTGGGGGTCAATGCGACATTCGTCTCCGATAT
The DNA here is from genome assembly GCA_027744055.1 of Callyntrura sp. NNG-2020. Lineage (NCBI taxonomy): Eukaryota > Metazoa > Arthropoda > Collembola > Entomobryomorpha > Paronellidae > Callyntrura > Callyntrura sp. NNG-2020. The sequence goes on from JAHZNE010003504.1 coordinate 5,244, forward strand.
ATATTCTTCTTTGGTAACATTCGCTACTCCCAGATGTGGGGTCGTTAATGGCATCCGCAGTGCAATTGCATACTTTTGTTCCCTCCGGCACCCCTTCTTTCTGCGAGTCTAAGCAGTCACTAAAGCCCCGCAATGCTCCATTCGTGCACTGCATTTTAACCACACAAGTCTCACCTATTTCGTCTCGAATAGGGAGACACTGTGAGTCATCGTCACTGGGAATAGATTCACGAGGATGGCATTCGCAAATATTTGTAGCTGTGTTACACATACCGTGTTCTCCCAAATTGACGGTACACTGTCGGTCCACCACACAACTGTCCCCGATAAGGTTAGCCTTTGGGTAGCACCTTTGATTGGGGGGCTGATGCACAGCATCCTCGTTGCATTGACAAACTTTTTTACTGGGATTGCCTTCTGATTCCTCACAGGTGCTTAACGATCCTGGTTCACCTTGTTGACATTGGGTTTCCTCCTGGCACTCTTCCCCAACAGCAGTTGCTTTCTTTAAACACAGCATACCTCCATCAATGGGATGAATTATCAAGTCTGGTAAGCACCAGCACATTCCGAGTTCGTTGCAATATGTCGTGTCTCCGTTACCATCACACTCACTAGAAACCTTACAGTCTTCCCCAGGCGGAACTACCATTTGAACTTGTCTTTTGACATTGTCATGCCCTTCACTCAATCCCACGTACAGCATGCCAAAAAAAATTAGTAATGGTACAAACGTATTAGCCATCTCGTTTTATTTTAAAACTTAAAATTGCATTAAAATAATACTACGGCGCAGTTTTCAAATAAACATATGTTTGAAAGTTTTTGAGAAATTTTGCAAGAAAGACAACTTTATTCAAACAAAGATATGACAGTGATGTTTTGACTCAAACATGAATTATCTACTGTAATCAACTTATCCATCATGGAAGACCAAAATCATGGTTTTTGATGCACGCTGGAACAACATTTATATTAGAGATTGATTGGCATTGTAGTTTGATTAAATGCGTTAATTAATGAATGATAATATTATGTACTGCTTTTATGCGGTATATACACGATTGTTTTACATGATGTAAGGATAATGGTATGGATAACTGGCAAGTTATCCATACACGTAATATGAATATGTATAGTGTAGCCAAATATAGAGCAAGTGGATACTTGAAAGATGACTAAATTGAACGTAAAAGTAGTGTACATAGTAGTTTAGAGCAACGGTTGAATTAACCACACAGTCCTAGCAACAACTCAACTTCGGCAGTTGCGTTAACCGTGCACTTATTACTTGTACCGTGTATTGCACAGTACACATGCATAGTAGACAGGACCAGGAATACATAAGTTACAATGGTTTGAGACAATGGAATCACTACCATCTTAATTATGATCCATCAATCACATCAGTTCCCTAAAACATTTATTGATGGGTGGCAACATATAAAATGACAAGGACTTTTTTATACCGAGAAATGATAAAAAATTCCATTCCAGAATTTCGCCACATTCGGAGCTAATAAAATAGGAACATGTAAATATGCCTTTAATGGCCCAATTACATTTGAATAATATCAAATTTAGGCTACTTATTGCACCTGCAGTAGATTAAAGCATGAAATCTGTAAGGGAAAAGTCAATCAACCATAGAGGTTGAATCGAAAATATTTCTAAATAAAATAGTAATTCGTTGCAAGATTTAGATAAACATCGGAGGCGTATAATACGATTAATGTTCATGATGATAAAGTATGGAATACATTTGTGCGCTGATAAAATGCGTTCAAATAAAATTATTGATATGCATGAAGACAATTAAAAAATTAAGTAAAGACGATCGTGTTATCTATATTGATATAATGAGTATAATGAGGGTGAGTAGGTGATTGCCATAGTATGTCTACCGCAAGACAACAAATTTTGATCCCTGATTTCAATGTATTTGACGATGTCAGCTTTTTAAATTCTTGCATTTTTGTCCTTTCCCAAAATTATCTTGTCAATTATGCCAAAGATAGAAAGCCAATGTCAACCCAGAATATTACAATAGTGTTAAATTCAACATTGTATAATATGACTTATTTATAAAGCCCAATGACTTTGCGCAAAATGGACAGTATCCAAGGGATAACATGTTTAAAAATATAAAGTGATATAAACCGTACATTGTGAACAACAAGAAAGAAGATTTGATAATATAAATGGTAAACTTTTATTCCTTGTAAGGGTACACATGGCAATTAAAAGTTATTGCATACAATTAACCAATCAGTAGACTCCTCTTCCCTGCTAGCCTGCAAGTCAAGCAATGCATGCCTGTGATCATTATCATATATATTGGCTGAACTCAAATATGCTTTCCTCCCGACATGAAAAAGTTTTATTCTGTCTTCCTGATCCCCAAAGTCCACCTGCCAGTGAAAGTGTTTGATTGCATATCCATCATCGTCATATGGGTTACATGCAGCCACCCAGCCCCATCGGCTTTGCGCATCTCTCCAGGGAATATGACTAGACATGTACTCCCCTGTTTCGTCGTTCTTTACTAGAAAATTGTAATCTCCATTTGGTTGTTGAATGGGTTCTAAGGTCCACATGACCTCTTTGGTGTCATTTTTATCTCTCATCAGCACTTTACTAATGCCCACAGTGTGAGTGCCCCCAACATAAAGCCAATCCTGGTTGTAAGCCACATTCTGGAGGGAACACGTGCTATGCCAGCCCACATTGCGGACGTTGGTAGGTAACTTTGCTCGAACTTCCATTAACCCATCCTCCGCATCTTCAACGTTACCATCAGGGCCCCGCAGATTTTCTGCTGCTATTTTCAACTCAAATGCTAACTTCAGTTTATCTGCGTTATTTGTCATAAACCCTAGCAAGGATGAAAACCCTATTACCTTTTGGCTATTCCAACGAAGATTATACACGAAGGACAATATATTAGTGACATTCTGCGGACAATCATTGTAAGACTGCTGTACAATTTGTACCAAAGCTGCAGAAAACGATGACCCCGCTAGCGTAATTTCTGCCTCGGGGCTACCTACCAATAAAATGGAATGATGTCCTCGGGGATCGTCACAAATTATCTTGGACAGAGATTTTACTACCCCCTCGAGATACTTGTCCACCAAGAATTGCAAGTCCCGAAATCCTGCCGGCAACGTTTCGCAGTATTCCACCGGAAGTGGGTCGCAAATCCGGATTTTGTCGTCGGTAAATACTTTATGAAATGAGAGTGTGTGCATGGTAAAGTGTAAACTGTCACGGGATAAGAGCGTCAATATATTTTTGTATGCGATGATCCTTTGCTCAGGATTGGGAAGCAGAAACGTAAATCGAAGCAGATTTTCGATGGTTTTAGCCGTAAATGTTTCTTCCACCAGGGGCTCCAACATGCTGTCATTGTTTTGACGAATAAATTCTGAAATAGCGTCGGGGTAACTGTAGGCGTTGATACTGAACTTGATGAGTTGAAAACTCTTTGCCTGGAGCTTTACCTGTAAACCTTCTATTTCCTTCTTTCTCTCGTTGATGGCATTTGTGAAGCACTGCTGCATTTCCCCAAATTGCTCGGTCAAATTCCCAATTTCCTGCTCATATGTTTTTTCGAGGTCGTCCATTTGCCGGTCTAAACAGCGAACACACTCTTCCAGTTGTTTCAGCCGGGGATTGAGGTCGACAGGATCATCCAGCCACGCTATGAGGAGTTTAATTTGTTCGGTGATATCTAAAATTAAACTTTCCATGGAAGAAAGCATCTCATCGCAAGCAGAGACGAAAGGTCGGAGAGGTTGAAGGGAGGGGCGTGTTGCAATGGCGACGAGGCTGGTGCATGTTGTATTGGTATCGGAATATGATGTGAAACGACTGGAGAAAGTGCCAGTTATTAGACGCCAGGCTTCTTGAAGTAAACTCATTAAATGTATTACATCGTCTTCGGATATGACACATTCTTCAGCGTAGGTGTAGGTTGATACAGATTTTCTCGTACATCGACATAAAGTGCAGTCGTCAAGGACACTACCATTCGAGGGACTGGTGCAGTTGTCTGAGGAAAGTTTAAGGTAGTGTTAATGCCACATCATGCTAAATTAAAATTGTCGCTAATTTTTGCACCCACCTGCATCCGGTACCAGAAACTTGTCAAAAAATATTTCCTTTGTAGATGTACCGCTAGGCGAGAGCGAAACGGCATAAATTAAAAATACCGTTGATATCAGCACATTGGTAGACCAATGGAACGTCATTGTAAATTAATAGAGCCAGCAAACAAATGTATTATCCGTTCAGCGCTAAATGTTAAATGAAGTGATGTACATTTTTTGTTTCGTGACAAGTACTAATTGAATGATTTAATGTATTTGAAGACTCATAAGTGGTTTTCAGTAGAGATCGGGCATTATTTCATTTGTACTAAAATTATCTAAAATTTATAATTAGCATAAAAAGTATGCCTAATGTATTGACGCAATTCGTGAGACAATAAATAAGTTTTTATTATTATTATGAGACGAAGTCGAAATATTGATTTTCAGTTGTCTGTCCGTCCGTCTGTCCGTCTGCGCGTTATCTCGAGAAGGGATAGGAATTTTGAAATTCTGTTTTCGGTAGGGATATGGAATCATCGCCGCATGTGAGCCTTCCTTTTTGGAAACATGTCAAACCGAAAGTGGGTCAAAAGGTCAAAGGTCATTTTTTTAAATGAGACCGGGGCTCAAATTTGGTGTAATGATACATTGGCTTATGCTTATTTAGATCACCAAGTTTGGTACTTATCGCTTATACCGTTAAGGCACCAGAAGAGATTAAAGGTCATCTTGAACAGGTAGCGGTTTCTCCGAAACCAATAGAAGTTTTGATATTCTGTTTCCTGGAATCTATGGTGGGTCAAAGACTCTTGCTGTACACACACCTTAGAGTCTCAGGTCATATCCAAAGTAGGTCGAAAGGTCAAATGTAATTTTTTTTAAAAATGAGACTCGGAGCTCAAATTTGGTGGAATGATACATTGGCTCATGCTCATGGAGAATATCAAGTGTGGTGCTTATCGGTCAAAAGGTTATAGAGCAAGAGCAGGTCAAATTTCAGCACACACACACGTGACCGTTTCCCAGGAACTAATACAAATTTTGACATTGTTTTATGAAATCGATGGTGTTCCAAAGGGGTTTGCTATACACAGACTTTGGAGTCTCAAGGCAAACCTGGAGTACGTGAAAGGGTCAATTTCACATATTTTTAAAATAAGACTCGGGGCTCAAATTTGGTGGAATGAGCCATTAAAGCATGCTTATCGAGAATACTGACAAGTAAAGGCATTCNAAATTTGGTGGAATGAGCCATTAAAGCATGCTTATCGAGAATACTGACAAGTAAAGGCATTCAACGACTACACCGGGAATGAGCCAAATTTGGTACTGCAGTATAGACTATGAGCATCGTAATCTGAAGGTGTCGGTCCCCTAACTGAATGGGGTCATGGTTGCTATCCTAGAGGTCATCAATTTTTGAAGACTACTTTTCGTAAATCTTCAGAAATCCTTATGGGATTTAACATTGGAAACTGAAAGTGAGAGACGGGTCCCCCTTTGATATTTTACAAAAATTTCAGCAATTCTTTCAGCTTACATAGCCTTCAAAAATTGATGACCTCACCCATGATCCCATTCAATGGTGGGACTGGCACCATTAGATTCTTTGGGTCATATTCTATACTACAGTACCAAATTTTGCACATTCCCGGTGTAGCCGTTGAATACTTTTACTTGTGAGTTTAGTGTGTATCGGTCAAATGGTTTAGGCGCCAGAGGGCGTGAAAGATCATCATAGATTATTGGTACTTTACACTCTGTTGGTCACTTTTCCTGTCTGTCACCATTGTGTAATCAATAAGATACTTTGAAAGATTTATTGTTTACTTCGTCTCATATTTAAGTCCGAGTGTTAAGGGTTTATTACTATTAAAAATTTGTAATATGAAGCATAATCTATTTACATGGAATACTCCGGCTTTTAATTAATTATTGATTTCACCATCCCAAAAGTTTCTAGTGCGGTGCTTAAGATGTAGAATGTTTTCGATATATTTTGGTATCCCTGAATACTAAAAATATGCACAATATTAAATAACTGAATGTTTAAACGTGCTTAAATGAAACGCGTATTTTAAAATTTAGAACGTGTACGGCATTGTTTCTACATGAAATGTTCAACATGAAATGAAAGTAATCGTTAAAATTGTTAACACATTCGAAAAATTACCAGTAAAATTTTCTAGTCACCTTTTTTAATTAATGGTTACGTTGACATACAAGAGCAGTGCATTAAGTACAAACGACGGAATATTCCAATTAAATTATTTGTTTGAATTGTAATTTGAAGGATCACACGCACGTTTACTCACCTGAGAACGCCAATTCTAGAGATAACACATTTGCTTTTATACAAGTAGTCCTTCCAAACGTCCCACATAACATACGTTACTTAAAATACATTACATACTTAAAATAAGAATATTTATGTCATTTTGTAATCAGTAGTTTAGCGGTTACGAATTGTTAGAAACCGGCAAACACACATTTACCGTTTACTTTACCTTAAATTATCTAGTGGGATCTCATGACTCACCCAATTCATGTCATACTAGGCGAAGTAATAATTGAACATAAGATGTTCACCGGGTGTATTTGGATGAATTCAATTTTTTACATCACTCGTTTCCCCGGGGCTCTAAGAAAAGTAGTTTAAGAACCCGATTCTAATTAAGTCAGATAACCAAATCTATTAATAGTCAAAAATCATTTCGTAGCTAAGGTGATGCAGGTGGTAATTGTGGTAATTTATTGTGTGGTAATTGTAGTACATGTGGTATTTTTAGTTTGGTACTTCTCCTTGTACTTTTTGTAAACGGTACTTTTTTGTGGTACCCCGCTCCGTACACGACCACTGTCATGTCCGTTAATGCAAAACATTCTATTATATTTACTGTAAAGATGTACCATATCTGTTCGTTTCCGCGCCATGGTTTTTTATGTGCAATTTAAATTGATTGATAATACATGCAGGTGTCTCTTTGAATTGACACAGTCTAAATTTCCTTACAGTGAATTGCGCACGCATATTGATATACCCGTAAAAATGGCGGTACTAAGGATGAAAGTATACTTGCTCTTCTTACTGTTTCAAATAGTAAAATTCAGCCATTCGCTCCAAGAGCACACTATAGAATATGAAATAAAAGGACGGTACTATTCTGTATAGCATATAAAACATCATAAAAGAGTAATATAAAATAAAGTTTTTCTATGTTAATGTGTATTATTGTTTATAGATTTTTGCCGAATATCAACGGTTTTGTTAAAGATAATAAGGGATGCAGGACTCCATCTATAAGGAATCGGTTTGTCAACTGGGGCACAACATGTTCGGTAAAATTCATAGAGGGGAGTAACGACACGGTAAGAATAATCGAAAAGAAATCAAATTTTTCGCAGCTGCATTACACAATCATTTTCCAAAACAGATCTATTTCCCCGTTTTTTCAGACGATAGATCTTACCCTTCAAGACGACATAACTTGGTGGCCCGACAAGGTTTTATGATAATAGACATATTTCTCATCATATCCTATTACAACGAACTGATTCATTATTTGCAATTATTATTTACTTTGAATGCCGGTCATAGATACATGGAAATGTAAGGTTTTATGCAAAAAATTTACTGGAAAAAGGGAAAACACATTCGCAGGAAATATGGAACGGCGATTATACGGGCGGGCTGATTCTTATTACAGTGACCTCCACTAATGTTTTTGAAGTGGATTCAGAATCCTTAGACATTCAATAAAAAATTAATTATTTGAAAGCGTAATTGTTTGAATGGCTTTATTACGTTGATATATTTATGCACCCGACATTTATAATACATTGACACATTTTTGCATTTAATCTGGTGGATCTAACGTGGAGAATTAAATGTTTTCTACTAAACAATCTAAAAAATACTAAAACATCATATCTTGACAGGACACTGCACACTACTGCAATCTCTCGGAAATATATAATCCTATTCACTTTTTTGACAACAAGCTGTCAGTCACTTTCATGATGGGCATACATCTGTTAAGCATTTGTTTTTAAGTGCGATCATAAACGGGAAAACCAGAAATGGATTAGAAGTTTGACAAGTCATTGAATGAGTGTCATATCCTGTTTAATGAGTTGTTATAATTTGAAGTGGGGAAATAATAAGTGCTTTATTTTTTTTAAATTCGAGTCATTTATTGCATAATCCGTATTTTGATTGATTTAATGCATAGATTAATGAGCGGAAAGTTTTTTTGCACACGGCGCTGCAGCATCCAATATTTTGACACGTGTCCATACCTATTAAAACCTGTATAAATAGTCACCGTTCGTTGTAAAAAATTATCAATCTTAATCAACAACCAACTCCACCGAAAGAAAAATAGATAATTACATAAGGCGTTCGTCTTCATTTCAACTTTCAGGTAGTTTACTATTTTCTTTTAAAACATACTTAAATGCAAGTTGCATTATGTAGTAATTTGTACAACTTTTGTTTTTAAGATAACATGAGGTGATGTATGCATTAAATGGCAGTAACATTGATAGCTCCAACACCATGGCGTTGGTGCCATTTAAAAAGAAACGGAGGACCTTCGCTGGCTAGACAAATGGGATCAGACGGAGCTGCTTAGTGAAAATGTAGACCTGTCAAACAGTCAGGTATCTCTTAACATTCCGCTAGTTGACGTGGCAGTCTCTCCCAGTCTCCGTGTCACGGTTTCCATGCGCTACGCAAGCAGCGAGGTAACAGAAAATGGGCTTCTGGGAAATGGCTGGAACGCCCATTATCCACAGCAATTCATTATGGTGGACCACAAGCAAAGTACTTTGCCCGAGAATTACGTGTACACAATGGTGCTCGACGGGGAACAACTGACCCTTCACAAGACCCCCAACCGAACTAATGAATTCCACGTAAAAGAAAATGATGACATTCACGTCTATCATGAGCCAGATCTATATCGGTGGGTAGTTGACACCCCTGTACTTAAGTCCGTCTACGGTACACCCGCCGGCGGTACCACCATTTCCGCCGCTGTTCAGTGGAGCCTTAGCTGGAATTTTTGGCGTGGTCCGGGAAGAAGCGAAGAGGGTCTCAACATGGAACCCGTTGTCTGGCATATGGTCACCAAAGAAGAAAAGTACGGCGCCAAGCGAAAACTTAATTATAAGTACTTCACTGAAGAAAGGCTAACTCCCCGGGGCAACCGTTTTACTTCCGTCATTCTGTTGGAGTCTATTGTCGACGACGAGGACTCTTACCGTTTGGACTTGATGTATGAACCGAAACGGACGACCGAGTATGTAGATAAGGCTGTATTCAACGCTGATGGTCACATAGCTTTTCCTATTCCCCTATCCACTAAATATTACATGTCCGGCTACAAACTGACGTCCAGCTCATATCATCAACAGATAGATTTTCAATTTGACGTACACAACGGCCTCTATCGGACACTCACGGCAGTTAACCAACGCTTTCTAGATGTCATGAGGGCTGCCTTACCAGAACCCATATTCCAGTGTGAATACAAGCTAAGTGGAGCCAACGAATACCTTCTCACCCAGCTAACTGTCCCTTCATACGAAAGTTCCCTGAAATTTGACTACAGTACCCTGCAAATACCCTTACTGCGCTTTGAAAATGAGGGCTACAACACCCGCACATTTCCCGCAGTATCTAATATCCAGATTTTCCAGGGTCAAGATTTCTCAGTGATGGGTTTTGATATAGACACGGGGGGAATCCACTTGCGAATTTACAATAAACCGCTGACCGATTTCAAAGAAGATCTATATACCTGTCCGACAGGAAGATTCCGGCGGCCCACAGACATGGAAGGCTTAGCAGATGATCCTTTAAAAATAAAAAGTTTTGCCACTATTCTGTTTCCGGATCACATTGCCGTTGTGGAGGAGTTTGAGGATAACAAGATGCTGCACATATTTCACAGAGACGAAACCAGTTCTACCTGGTCGGAATGTCCGGATGAGAAGCTGTTGCTACCTAAAGGTTCTCTATTTCGATACAGTGAAGACATAATGGCCATCGCTTGGAATGCAGATAAGGTAGACACGATAACAATTCTAGAAATAGTTAAGAACCAGGAAGATGATGATAAAGGTGTCCGGGCAGGGGAATTGGGGTACACCAGGAAAGATGTGCGTCTAACCGGCAACTCCGGCAGAAATATTACTAGGATGGTAGTTCAGGACAAAACGGTATTGGCATACAATGACCGATATCTGCTAGGTCTAAGAAAGGGGACCAACGACCAATGGCAGGAGGTCAAAATAGACGAAGTTGTCGCAGAAGAGGAGGAAGTGTTTAAAGGGTTTGCAGGAAAAGAAGAAACATTTAGTTCCATTAAAGAGCAAATTCCGGTGAATGGCTTACACGTAGTGGCTAACATGATCCTTCTCTCCGGCATAAAATGGCGGGACCCTTTGATAACCACTAGCGCCCATGTTTACCTAATCGATGAGAATATGGAGGTACAACGCAAGACAGAGAGGAGTGTCAAGGTAGAGGATGTTACAGAGAGCTTCTTTGAACAGGACATGGAAGATGACATGGAAGATCCGACGGTCATGGTCTTGAAGTATAAAAAAGACGACGACGGCAAGTATATCCCGTTCCTTGCCGACGTTAGTGGTAACATGTATAAGGAAACCTGTGAAAAAGATGAAGTCAAGGACAAGGAGAAATGCAAAAGGGAACTGATCGAATATATAGAAGAGGCTAGTGGGGAGTCGTATAAGAATGTGGTCATTTTTGATCCGGAGCCCTTTATGAAATTTCAATTGGAACAATACGGAATTATCACCAGCAGACCCGAAAAACTGGAAATGATGGGGGATTCCTGGGAATGGCAGGAGAAGAGTGTCAATATAACCAATATGAAGCTTAGCACGGATTATGTTTTAAAATCTG
>JAHZNE010003505.1:0-14772 GCA_027744055.1 Callyntrura sp. NNG-2020
GTTTCATTTTTGGTTTGCTTTCTTTCTTTTGTGTCTTGGAAAAATATAGTCACAATTAATAGTTAATTAATAGTTAATGATTAGTAAATAATTAAAATTATATATGAAAGTTTATAGTTTGAATAATTAGTCAGTTTAACATGAATTATACTTGGTGCTTTCATGTCACGTAGTACTTTGTAATATGTAACTGAAAATTTTCAGTTCAGTTCAGTTCAGTTAAAACTGACAGCTGAACTGAACTGAAACCGAAACTAAATTTTTCCCGACAAACTGAAACTGAAAATTTCAAACTGAACTGAAACTGAAAAGTTCTAACTGAACTGAACTGTTTGACGCCCTAATCATAGCTTTTTTTAGGAAACATTGCTCTACCGATATTGATTTTTGATAGGGCGATGCATTAAAAAATATATTGTTTTACTAGGCCCATTTCTTCTGTAAATCAATACTTTAGTCATAATTTACAAAAGGTCATAAATCAACATTTTCCAGAAAACAAGAAACTCGTTTTATTTAAAATATAGGTTCCTTTCTCGGGCCCTAAAGTGTTTGCAAATTATATTGCTTTTTGTTGGGGGCGGGCTGCCAGTTTTGAATATTACAAATATATTATGCTGTTCTGCATGTGCAATGAGTGTTTTTATTACACAAGTATTCATGTTATCACGCGTCTGTAGTTACGCTTCAAAAGTCACGAGCTTACCTCATTTGAGTAAAATGCAGTAACTACAATTATCCAAAAGACGCTTGTAAAGATCCATATGGTGGAAAAGTATTTCCTGCCTATTATTCTCGCCCTATACTCGGATTATTATTCGCGTTTGTGAAGTTTTCCAAATCCTATCAACTCAACGTTGAAGTACCCACGACATATAAAGGAATTGCACGAGTTATTGTGACAAGATTTCAATAAATGTTCGACATTTGCCGTAGTAGTAATTAATAGGTTGGAACCGCGCAAATACAGTACAAGTTGTATTTTACGCTAAATTATTGCAATGTTCCAGCACATTTAGTTGTTTGTTCAATTGAATTGCAAGAAAGTGTAAGAAGCCAGGATCTCGACGACTTTGATTATAGATAAACTTTTGTCTACATACGAGAACTACTAATTTCCAACTTTTTAGTCTAACAGCTAGCATCACAATGCTACTTTTTTCACAGGACATTAGTACATCATTATTAATTTTTATGGGAGTGACGCTTCCCATTGCATTGGGTCAGACTCCACCGAATGTAAATATACGTAAGTAATTTATAGGTTTCTTTTTATTTTTACTTTAAGGTTTAACTACAAGTTACTTGACTAAATTAACTTTTAAAAACTTTATTTTTCAAATTCAAATGAAATAAAATTTCGTATAAGGAAAAACATTGGTTTAATAAAGCCTTGGAAAAACTTAAAGACTGGTAAGACTGAAGTGCTTGGCTCCACTTGCTGCTAGAAAGACATAAAAAATTAATGGCATCAGAAAATATGGCGGAGTTCACCATGTTCTTAGTGCAATTAATTCTTTCTGAGTTTTCTTTTATGAGTATCAAATAAATTAAAAAATGAAGGTATTCCACATCAGGAACATGTTACCTAGTATTAAGGTAGAAGGTCCGAATTTGATAACGTTTTCTATGCTACATATTTGCAAGAAAAAGTCACAAGTATTTACTAATGTCTTTCCACACCACAAGTACAAGACATTGTGTCTGAAATTTTAGCTGTTCCTTTTGAAATGGACACCTTAAAACGTAACGCTTTACCTATACCACTTTGTGTGAAAACATTACGAATAGTTTTACTCAACGAATGAAGAATCCATCTTCATTGTAAAGGGACATTGGAGTCTCCGTCCGGTGGTCCCATTAAGTGGTAGAGGTATCATTTGAGAGTTTTTAAAGTAATATTTCGAGAGCACAAAAGTGCTTGAAATAATGAGCAACGGTATCCAGTAAGCGTACAACTGCCTTTTTAACCTTAAGGCTCATCATTTTGGAAATTACTGCCAGCATAAAAAAATATGAATACGAAATCAGGTTCTTCTTTACCATTTCAGTATTATTTTATGAACGACCGGAGTCTCTGAAGGCATTTGACGCTGCCGTGGAATATATTAAAAATAACCCCTCTTTCGGCTTCCAAGTTGGAGAGGTGTACAAAGCATTGTCAAATATGACGGAGGGAACTAAATTGATACAAAGTTGTGAGTTCTCTGAAAATTTGAGATAGACCCAGTTACACATCAAATGTTCAAACGTAGAATTATCTTAAAGAAATTGAAATNAAAGCATTGTCAAATATGACGGAGGGAACTAAATTGATACAAAGTTGTGAGTTCTCTGAAAATTTGAGATAGACCCAGTTACACATCAAATGTTCAAACGTAGAATTATCTTAAAGAAATTGAAATAAATTAATTTTAATTTATAGTGTGTAAAGACATTGACGCATCGTATGGAATGGAGGAAGGAAAAAAACCTGATATTGTTTTGGATTTTACCCGGTGTAAAGTTCCCTCCGAAGGGGTTAAGCTATTGACAAAAATTATGACATTACCGACGATTTCTGGATCGTTCGGACAAGAGGGGGACATTCGAAGCTGGCGAGACTTGACCGAGGAACAAAAGGGTTACTTGATTCAAATTGCTCCACCTGCTGATTTGGTTCCACAAGCTGTACGGTCAATCGTATCTCAACAAAACATGAAAAATGCCGTTCTTGTTTTCGATAATGCGTATGGTACAGTGTTACAGCAATTGTTCATTTATTGTCAATTAAAAATGTCCCGTCATTTATTTCAAATTTTCATAAATGCAGATATAAACCTCCTAAAATGACTTTTTTTAGAAATGATTTACAAAAACAAAACTCTGTTGAAAAATATGAAGACCAAACATCTAATCACTAAGCTGGAGCGAGGTATGCGCAGGTTGCAAAATCAAATTGATGATCTTGTACAACAGGATTACTCCAACTTTTTCATTGCTGCGTCACCAACCAATATTTCAAAGGTCTTTTTTGAGGCATCTGACCCAGAACTGAAAAACAGACCCTTGTTTGGTAAAAAGTACGCTTGGTATTCCATGTCCATGGTAAGTCGGTAAGAGTTTTATTTTTCCTCGTAACTCAAACGTTTTGATTATTTTTGTTTTTTATTTGTTGTGTTTGATATTTTACATCGGTGTAGGAATCGGGGCTTCCCCAGTGCTCCGCATGTGATGGTAATGTCTCGGTTATTCACTTGTCACCTAAATTACGTCCTGGTGGAAACACCGCCCGAGAGTTTCTAAAGTCAAAGGGGATTTTCAAAACGGAACGACTCATGGACCTTTTCTACTTTGACTTGACAATGAATGCCGTTTCCACAGTAGCGTACGTGTAGTGTTCAAATATGAGTAATATCTTGTTTTAAATAAGCGTATAACTTCTTGTATGTGTTTTATTTTAGAAAAATGAAGAAGAATGGAGTGTGGGTTTCCCCGCCAAAGCGAGTTTGCAAAGAACAGGAAGCCGGACCTAATGATTATACGCTAAAATTGTTCGATAACTTGAAGAGTAGTGACATTTCAAAAGAAAACATCGTCGGCCCTTTTCACTTTGACATGGAAAAAACGGTAGGAAAAAGTCACGCCATGTTTGAGATGACATTTCGTCGCCTAGTATTCCAACCTAAACAGGCAGATCCTGTTACAAATGTGGAACTTGGAACATGGTATACTGGGTTTGGAGAGAAGGAGCTAATTAACTGGACAGAGAAATAATTTTGTTTGTCTCAGCACAAAAGAGTAAATATCCGTAAAATTAATGATGCTGGTTTCATCTTTCGTCTTTGGCTTTAAAATTTTGTTGCGATCTTGCAAGTCAGTCGATCCGATTTGAATGTAAAAAAGTTTCTGACAAAAGCATTGTATTGTACCTCTACTTCGATGTTTCATTCCATATGATTTAAATTTGCAGTATATAAACGTAACGTAAATTCAGATTTAGTAGTAAAAAAGCGCTAAGTTGCTATTTCTATTTATTTCAAAATCATTTGGACACGCTGAAAATTTGTGTATAGATTGAATTAACTGGTCTACGTGCATTTTTGTAATACATTGGCTTTCTCATATTTGTACTCTCGTTTCTATAGCTTATCTTGACTAGCTGTAACCTTGTAAATATATTAGACAATACCTTTTACTATAGGGTTGGTTTTAAATCTTCCGTCGTTTTTGTCTACTGATTTCTGTACTAGAATCTAAAGGATTTTTAGTTGCAGATCTTGTTACATACCTCAAGTATTACGTTATTGGATCAAATACACGCTTTAAAATGGCACCATCTCCGCGGGGAATTTTTCGCCAGTCAATACTTGTGTGTATTTTTACAAGGTTAATACTTCTACTAGGGGCCTGTTTTCAGATTACATCAGCTCAACAGAAAGTAAATATACGTAAGTAATCTTGTGTTTAAAGTTGAAATTTTGAATGGGGATAGACATTAGTAGTATACGTAGTATAAAGGTGCACAACGGCTAATTAGTAAGCTTACAAGTTATTTACTGACATGCGTATCGGTATTGGTTTGTAAATTCCATTACCTGTATAAAAGTATTAAATTTATGAAGATGAAGAAATTTATATATGAATATTATATGTTGGTACAGTTCTGTTTTATGAATGGCCGGAACCTGTACAGGCATTTGACGCTGCCATAGATTATATTAAACAAAATCCTTCTCTTGGGTTTGGAGTCGGAGAGGTCTACAAAGTTTTGTCAAATGGGACAAATTCAACTATATTGACACAAAACTGTGAGTGTTTTTAAAATTTAAGTAGTATTACATATATTAAAGTTTCCCAGCTCAGTACTAAAATGGAGAAGCGAGATTGAGTTAAATTCAATTTAATTTCATAGTGTGTAAAGAGATTCACCTGGCATATGGAAAGGCGACCGGGGAACGGTCTGACATTGTCTTGGACTTCACTCGGTATGGGCTTAACTCTGAAGCTGTGAAGATGTTGACAAAAATAATGACATGACATTACCCACAATTTCGGGGTCGTTCGGACAAGAGGGGGACATTCAAAGCTGGCGGGAGTTAACAGCGGAGCAGAAAGGTTACCTGATTCAAATTGCCCCACCTGCTGATGTGATTCCACAAGCTGTACGATCCATTGTGTCCCAAAAGAATATGAAAAATGCCGTTCTTCTTGTTGATGATGAATATGGTGCAGCATGGTAGCAATTGTTCATTTATAATTTTTTTAAAACACGAGACAATTTAAAATTTTCTTAGGGACAAAAACTCAAAATATCGTTTTTTAGAAATGTCCCACAAAAACATATCTTTGTTGAAAAACGTGACAACCAAACATCTACTTACAAAGCTGGGGAAGACTGCAAAAACGCTCCGTGATCAAATTCAAGATCTTGACAAACAGAATTTTGAAAACTTTTTCGTCGCCGCATCTCCAAAAGAAATTTCACGTGTTATGATGGAAGTATCCGACCCAGGGATGAGTGATGGGCCATATTTCTATGAGGCGTACGCCTGGTATTCTATGGCAATGGTGAGTTCCAGGAACGTCATACCTTGTCAACTCATGTTTTAATATCTTATAATACTGAAAAATGTTGAAACATTGTAGGAATCTGAACTTCATAATTGCAAAAACTGTTCTAGTGATAACGTGACAATCATTCATCTCTCCCCCAAATTACCGGATGGGACAAACGACCGACGAGCTTTTCTAAAGTCAAAAGGGATTTTCAAGACGGAACGACTAATGGACTTTTTCTATTTTGACTTGACAATGAATGCTATTACCGCAGTGGCGTAAGTGAAGTTGAAAATTGAGGTATCTTATGTTACATGTACGTTATGTTAAACATTGGGGGGGGGGCGTTTCGTTTCAGGAAAATGAAAAAGAATGGAGATTGGATGGACCCTCCTCACCGAGTTTGCGCGGAGCTGGATATGTCACCTAATGGCTACACACTACCTCTGTTTGATAATATGAAGAATGGGGATATTTCAAAAGATAATATCCTAGGCTCATTTCATTACGACCCGGATAAAACGGTGGGAAAAAGCTTTGCCAAATTTAAAATGACAATGCGTCGCCTTGTATTCAATCGCCAAAAAGCAGACCCGATAACAAACGTGGAAGTTGGAACGTGGGAAACTGGGTTTGGCGGGAACGAATTAATTATCTCTGCAGTTAAATAAAAATCTTTTCTGCGCAGCAATACAACCGAGAGTAAGTGTACGGAAGCCACGTGTTGTGTCAACACTTTCATTTCTAATTTTTAAAATGTACATGCGTATATTTTTGGAATTTTGTCACATAAAGTTTTAAGGGGTAACAGTGTTTTCCATGAAAACATGTGTAAAGTTTAATTATATGAGTTTGAAATAATAAAAGTTTCAAACATTTTGTTGCATTTAAAATGTAGTATTTTGGATACACTTAAGTTTGAATTATGTAAATCATCTGTTTTTCTAACATTATATTCAGCATCAAATGTAAGTATTCCATTAGTGTTAAACTACGATATTTTTGATCACCCTAATAAGCACCTAGAGCTTTTTTTAAACAACGCGCATACACCAATAATGGAATGAAATTATTTCTACATCCTAAGTAAATACACGAATGCGTAAGTTACACTTATGCCAAAGTACATATTTTTTAAAGTTGATTTTCAGCTACAAAGAATGGAATGGCTATATTAATTAGATTGGCTAAAGATGTAAAAATTAAATTAAAGATTTTTGTAAGCATCTCTATTCCTATAACACCAGTATGAATCGAGTTTTTGTACTTTAACCCGGGTTATAAATTGCAAAAAAGCAACCTACCTACAGCAATAGGCCTGGAGACACACCTACAATATGTATAATATGCTTATACTACATAATACATACTCCAAAATGATACGGTGTTCCTAGGCACATTTAAAAGGATGTAGAAAGGTATAATAACCTGTTATTTACCAAGTACACTACTACTTATCTATTGTAATCAGCGAGGCACTTGTAAAATAATATGTTTTCGACGGCTTTTCTTCTTTAATTTTTCTTTTGCCCCATTCCTTAGTGTCAAAATTTTCCTTTGTAAACTTTTGTAAATAACCTCAATCCAATAGTGAAGTAGAAAGTTCTTGTGAACAACGTAGCTCATATTGGACGATGAAACAAAACGATACCAGTTGAGATTGTCAGTTTAGGCTGAAAGTACACAGCACTTGCAGATGTGATGAATAAAGTAAGTTATAAATATAATACGGCTAACGTGTTTTTGAATATACGAAACGTTTGTGCAAAGTTAAATTGTTTTTATTAATTGTATGGTATCTCTATTATTAGAGAGATGAACTAATTATTGTCAAGTTGGTTTTGAGGTTTCATTCAAATAAGTAGCGGGATAAGTTAACTATTTTGAAGACAGCAAACAAGAGAAAATTTTTTCGTTGTTTTAAAAACAATCTCGCAATGATGATGCGTTCAAGACGTCCTTTTTATCAGTGGGTGTCGGTAGTTTTTCTGGCGGTGTGTTTTCCTTTTGCGTCATCACAACAGAAAGTGAATATACGTAAGTAATGAAGCGTTTTCATTTTACCAAGTACAAATGTATAAATTAGCGACTTATTGAAGAGAGTAAGGTATCTTCAAGTAGTAGGAGACTTTTATATATTTGTTAAAGCTAGTACAGTGTAGGTTAGACAAAAAACTTCAGGTTTGGAAAAAGAGGAATTTTGCATAAACCTCCAATACAATAAGTACTATGTGTAGGAAAAACTGTTGGTCCAGGTAAATCAACTTGATGAGTACAGGTGCAGAAACTACAACCTGACCTGTATCACCCTGCCTTACAGTACAACACCAAGTAATTATGAGATACTAGTTTCTCGTCACTTTTATACGTTTGTCCAGCTTGGGCAAAGTGAGTAGTTGTAGAGAAACTGGACAGTGTTTATAAAATGAATGAACTGAACGCTTAAACTTATTTACAATAAATATATCCTTTTTTATAGCTTAATAATTAAATCCCTCAAATTTTCCAACAATAAAGAGATTTTTGAAATATGCATAGTTTTACAAAATTTACTTAGTTACATTTACATTTTGGAACATTTACTAATATTTTGTTAATTTTACATAGTGTACCTTCAACTTAAAAATTCAGATGTTTTGAGATGGTTATTATTCAAACAAAATCCGAAAATTGCATGTTTATTTCGAAGCATGTCCGTATTGCATTTAGAAATTTAAGGAAATCATAATTTTTAACGTTGACTCATCCACACATATCTAACTGCCAAAATTAATTACTGTCAGTAGATAAATTCTGGCGTCGCGCATCCGTTAAAATGTGTTATCTATAACCGCCCAGTTGAAATATATAGTTTAACATTCTAACGAACAATATGTAATTATATTTGCATGTTAGTGACAATGGTAGCACCGCTGTAGTTAAAAGTTGGAAAGTGTATAGTAAAACGTCTTTGTCCCTGAAGCACATACAAAGTTTCCGTTGAGATAATATAGATAAAAGCTTCTTCCAAGTAAAGTATCCAGCATCGATTTCTTCAACAAAGGACACAGCAGTATCGATTACTGTTTAACTGGAGCGTCGATGTTAAGTTATTTGCATTGGTATCACCGACCGCAAATATGGCAAAATAATACACATGAAACATCCATTGAATCGATGTCGCAAAAAAATATAGCAAATTGATAGCTTAGTTAGATAGGTTAGTCATCCAGTATGATATTGCTACGATTACCCTACAAAAGTACCCCAGCAGCATGGATTCCTTTTTCAATGACCTATGACCCATAGGGGGTATCATTATGTAAATAATGTCGGTAATCAATATACAACATGATCGAAATGCTATTCTTTCATTTTCAGTGCTTTTCTATGAATGGTATGAAGCTGTGCGGGGATTCGACGCCGCCATAGAATATATAAACGGCAATCCCTCTCTTGGCTTTTCAGTTGGAGAGGTCTACAAGGTATTTCCCAATGGGACGGATGCAACTACATTGATAACTAGCTGTATGTAATACATAATTCCCCATCAAATGGTTAAATGTTAATATGTGTAACTGCAATAACGTTTAAAAATTCCTAGTTTGTGAAGAGATCGATGCGGCGTACGGAAACGGACCTGATGCTAGACCTGACATTGTTGTGGATTTAACCCGACATGGTGTTCCATCGGAAGTTGTCAAGATCCTCACAAAAATCATGACATTGCCCACCGTCTCCGGCTCGTTCGGCCAAGAGGGGGACATTCAAAACTGGAAAGACTTGACAGAGGAACAAAAGGGCTACTTGATTCACATTGCCCCACCTGCCGACATGCTCCCTCAAGTTGTGCGGTCCATTGTGTCAAAACAGAATATGATGAGTGCAGCTCTGTTGTTTAATGAGGAATACGGTACGGGGCGATAGGATTACCCATTTTGATATTTTACTGACTATCTTGCAATTAAAACTGTCTTCTTCTCCTTCTTTTTTTAGAAATGTCCCACAAATACAAATCTCTCCTTCAAAACCTGCCTACCAAACAACTGCTCTCTAAATTGGAGGAAGATGCATCCGGGATTCGACGTCAAACCGATCACCTCATACACCAGGATTTCGTCAACTTTTTCATCGCTGCGTCCCCCAATGAAATATCCGGTGTTTTGGTAGAAGCCTCAGATCCGGAAATGCGGGATGGTCCCTACTTCGGTGACGAATACGCTTGGTATTCCATGTCGATGGTGAGCTCATCCTGGTTTCTTTCATTGTCCCACTTTGAAGTGGAGTTTACTTTTGCCCCTGATAAGCCATATTGACTTTATTCCAGGAACCCGGTCTGCCCCGGTGCACAGGATGTAGAAATAATGTCGCAATTATCCACCTGTTACCCCAGTTACCGGAGGGCGGGAAGAAGCGAAAGGATTTTCTAACGTCAAACGACACCTCCAGAATGGAACGACTCATGGACATGTTTTACTTTGACTTGACAATGAATGCAGTGGAAACCGTAGCGTGAGTGAATTTGGTAAAAATAACAGCCAAGATAATTTAAAGTTAAAACGATGCATTTCGTTGATTTTAGGAAAATGAAGAAAAATGGCGACTGGGTAGCCCCACCCACCCGCATCTGCAAAGACCAGGACACCTTCCCAAATGACTACAAATTGCCACTGTTTGATAACATAAAGAGTGGCGACATCTCCAAAGAAAATCTGCTCGACCCTTTCCATTTCGACCCGGGTAATACGGCAGGGAAAAGTCACGCCCAGTTTAAAATGACGATCCGTCGCCTGGTATTTAAGTACGGACAGGCCGACCCGGAAATAAATGTGGACCTGGGAACGTGGGAGGCGGGATTTGGGGAGAAGGAACTTATTACTTCGGAAGGGAAAGAGGAGCACTGGAAGCAACACCGGGCCCTGACCGTATTTCGGGTTGTGACGGTGGTTCAACCTCCCTTTGTGTACAAGGGGCCTTGTGAGGCCGCAGCTAATTTTTACAGCCGCTGCTTCACCGGATACCTCATTGACCTTTTGGATAAGATCCAGGAAGAACTTCAATTCAACTACACCATACGCCACGTGAGTAGTTATGGTTACATGGGCGATGAGCCTCCACATGAATGGGACGGGATGGTGGGAGAACTGCAGAGGCGGGTAAGTCCCCATAAAAGTTGACCTGTCCATTGCTCGGTGTATGAAACAACATGGGTGGTCTTTGGTGGTTATAGAGAGCGGATATAGCATTGGGGGCAATGTCAGTCATGCCAGAAAGGGAGAGTGCGGTGGACTTCACCGTACCCATTTACGACATGGTGGGCATATCCATTTTGATGAGAAAACCGAGAGTTCAAACGTCCCGGTTTAAGTTTCTAACCGTGCTGGAAAATGATGTTTGGTTTTGCATTGTGGTGGCATACTTCCTCACCAGGTGGCGTTTCAAAATTTTGCAAATACTACTATTCACTTGGTGGGCCCTCAAAATATACTAGGGACTTAATTTTAATTTACTTATTTTTGCCACGCCCCACTTTTTAGTATTCTGATGTGGGTGTTCGACCGATGGAGTCCTTACAGCTACCAAAACAAACGGGAGGAATACGAGGATGATGAGGACAAGAGGGTATTCAATTTGAGGGAATGTCTCTGGTTTTGCATAACTTCAATTACCCCACAGGTATGCTCTTCCCCTATTACCTGTGTTACCCTTATTTTGGCAGAGTATTTGTTTTGAAAATTAATTCTGTTTTACATCGCTTCTATGAGTGGGGGAAAATCGAGAAAAATTCAAATATGTATTTTTGCTGTTGAAGAGATCTAACGGATTCTAAATATGTTTGATTTAGACTTTGGCGGGACATGAGTTTGAATGACAGTCTTACTGTCTATGAAAGGTCGCAACTGGCTGTCTGGGATTACCCGGTTAGTCACAAGTACACAGAAATTTGGCAAGCAATGCAGGAGAACGCCCCACCAATGACGTATGAGGATGCTATAGCACGAGTACGAGGAAAGGCACGCATGAATGACGGTTTTGCGTTTTTGGGTCAAAATTTACTCTTTTCATGTTAATTACAACAAACGGAAGTAAACAGAAATTCCATAATTGGTGGTGTGTCTAATTAACAGATGAGGCAACAAATAATCGCTACCAAACCTTAATTTCTTGTGATTTGAAAGAAGTTGGGGAGGAATTCTCTCGGAAACCGTATGCCATTGCGGTGCAGAAGGGGTCTCCCTTGAAAGAAATACTTTCTCGCGTGTAAGGGGCGTGTAATCACGTCACATTTTTTGAAACTGCACATGTCTAAATTTATATGTCCTGAAAATGATCGTGTGATGCAGGCTATTAATTTGTCTACAGAATTCTGAAGCTTTACAATCAGCGCTACCTGGAACAGTTGAAGGAAAAATGGTGGAATGAAAATCCAAACAGGGCCATCTGCCCCAATGTCAATATCGAAGTCGACGGTATCAGCATTCACAATATTGGTATGTAGCTGTATCCAATAATAGAAACTACTGGTTTTTTACTTACAATACTTGAAAGAAACAATTACTTTGTTAATTTTGGGGGTACCATTATAGGGGGTGTGTTCTGCATCATTTTGGTTGGCATTGGATTGACTTGCATTACCTTAGTTTTCGAGTACTTGTGGCATTGCTGGCGTAAAGCTCCTTCGCATAGAGTTACAGCGACATTGCCACCACCCCAGGATCTTGATGAAATGTTGTCAACGGAGAAGACCAACTTCAATACGAAATTCACAAAGTATATTTAGATTTTACTGAGCACCAATCCTAATCAAATTTCCCATTGAAGTATTGGGAACATGTGAACATTTTTCTTTTTCTTTAGGAAAACTGGTACAGATTTAACGCAGGTGGAGAATGACTGGTAATTCAGTGGACACAAATATGGATAATTTTCTTGGCATATGTAGTTATTTATAAACTAAACTACGATATAGTATATATAGTAACGTTAGTTGCCGTTACATTATTATCTGGTCGTTGATCATTAGCATTAAATCCTTCAATTTTGTCAACAAAATATGTATCAAATGTATATTGCACATGAAAAATAAAACACAGCAGAGATTCAATACCGATAGCACTGAAGGGTCTTTACTACAAAATTTTCGTAAAACATGTTTAATAATTTATATGCATGACAAACTGCTTCTTAGTTCGTAAAAAATGATAGATGCATCCAGTTATATAAAAAAAATTTGAATCAACTTTTTAATTGCGGGATCTCATATTATGTGTTCCCTTTTAATGTACTTCATACACTATTTAATTTCTTCCTTTCCTGAAACAAGTAGGGCATAATCAACACATATTCATTCCGGACAAACCTGTATCTTTGAATTTAAATTTACAACAATCTCAGTTATCCATAAATTGTGTGTTTTTATTCCTACTGGAAAATTATACTTTTCCTACAATAAGTTCTACAATTTCCTTCAAGTAAAATATGCATTCATGAACTTTCTCATGTCAGAAACAGTTTTTAATATTTATCTGAAATCCAACCTACGTATTGCTGCACTGGTATACACAGCCCTAATAACGAACAGGTATGTGTTATTATGCTCTCAAAATGTATACAATACGAAGTAGGAGGGGTGTTCAAGAAGACCAAGTCTGCGACAAATATAATCTGAATTCGACTAATAATGTGTTGCATGACATGTAATGAAAAGTATGGTAGACAACTAATAACTGTAATTCGCAGGATGCTTGTGGAATTGTCCCCTTTAACTATAACCATTCTTTTTTGTTATATTTACCAACTTCATCCTGGCAACACTAATTTAGACAAACATTTCAGAAGAAATGCAACAGTAAAGGGAAATGCTGAAAAGTAGTTGGAATTTTTATGTTCCGACTTAAATGTACAGCCCTTTCGTAGCTGTAATGAAACCACGCAAATTGCTTGAATTTATAAACGTGCTTTTCAAAGTGTTGGTTTGCGTACTTTCAAATGGAGTGGACTTAAAATTCGGAAATTTTGAGTTTCAAGACAAATACTAGTGACATACGAGAAACAGTACTGTTTTGGCAAACACTTAATCGCAACGTTGCATTATCAAAGAAGAGACCATTTTTACCGGCAAATTTATGAGTGTTATTCAACAATGCTGCTAATTTTTCTGGGACTGACATTTCCTTTTGCATCAGCTATGCAGTACATTAATATACGTAAGTATTTGAGAACCCATATTTCCATTAAGGACAGCATTATAATAATAAAATTAAATAAAGTGAATGCATTTTTATTTTAGCGTTCTTCACAAATATAATCAACCATGTAAAATTGTAATTACGCCTTTTTCGTGCTTGAAGAATTATGCAAAATTTTAGAAAACGAAGCAATATATTCTATTGCATTCTATAACTATTGCAATAGTTGACCTTCTACGGTATGAATTACTAGAATTGAAACCGACTGCAATATTTAATTTGGCTTGAACAAAAATACGGTATCAGCTGTTCTTGAACATGTATTCAATACGTTCTGAGGTTCTGAAACGCTGTTGGCTATTGTCACAATTAGTCACGTAATTAAACAAAATATCAGTGAACTTGAAAAAATGAAGTCCTTTGAAACAACGCTATTTAGTAAAATAATTGTTTACGAATACATAATAAAATTGGTTTTTATATTTTTACTTATGTTACTAAGCTGTCGTAAGTTGTTGTTTGATATGCCGTTTGGAAAAGACGTCAATGAATGTCATAATATTTATGTTATAAAAAGTATGTAAATAAGTAGTCTTTCAGAGCGGCATATAAAAAACGTTTGATACATTTCCCTTAAAGAGTTTGTTAAGCCGACTAAGTTTAGTAAATCGGGAAGTGGAAAATTGTTCCTACTATGAAGTACCCACACACACATATATGTTCAGGCATGCAAAAACTAGTTTCCTGTTACTGCCAAATAATGACATTGTTCAATTAAATCTAAGGTGAATTCGCTGGCGTCTAATCAACATTTTGCATGTAGATGCAAAACCAAAAGTCACAAGAAACATGTTTATGCTACTGCTATCTCACTAACAACGTAAAGATCAAGACGATAATATTGTTTATATTTTATGAGTGTATTTGCATCACGGAATTCTTCCAAGGACAATTAATAAACATAACACTTGACGTCAAATTCGACACATGAATAAATAATTTACATTTTCAAACCCACAGCTTTACAAATTTGTATTTAAGATATATACAGGATATAGTATATAGG
>JAHZNE010003506.1:0-10782 GCA_027744055.1 Callyntrura sp. NNG-2020
GGTTGATTTCCACCGTGAAAACTCCTGAGGTCCTAGATTTCCACAGGATCTAGGATCCTAGGATCCGGAAGATTCTGCATCCCTGCCAGTAACACACTGGTTACAGTCGCTATGAACGTCACAGCAAGTGCCTGTACAATTATCGAAATAATAATAATAATTAAAAAAAATTATTTTTAAGGTGTGGCTGATGAAAAGATGACGTGCAATGGTGATGATGATGATGATAATGAATTATCACCAAAGCATCTTCACACCTCTTTTTACTCTCAATTTCTTGCGGTTCATTCTCATCATCTCATGACAATCCTCCTATGTATTTGAATACTAACTACTTAACATGTGAATCTGATTTATTACAATAGCATCTTCACACCTCTCTTTGCTCTCACTTTCTTGCATTTAAATACGGCCAATTGCATGCCAATCCTTTCCCATGTATTTAAATAGAAATTATTTAACATGGAAAACGCCTTAGGCCTTAACCCTTATTATATACTACTGCTGTTTTTCGAAAACGGCTGTTATTTCAAAAACGTTGTATTAAAGAAATAGTTAAATTCTATGGCTTGACATGTTTTCAGTTGACGTTGTTTTTAACAATTACGAAATTGGAACCTAATTACGTTAAAATAATTAAAAATTTCGAAACGGATATAAAATAAATAAAAAATATATGACCCATCGGAAAGAACATAAAATCTTGCATAAGTAAAGCTTATAAAAGCATGTAAAGTTGTTGGTCGCTTGGTACGATACACATAAAATTGATATTGAGGTAGCCTCTCTTTGGTAATCGTATGATTGCTTCCCAAGGGAAATAGATGAACCAGGTTTGACTGAAATTTAAAATGTTCTAACAAGGAAAGGTCGCCTAGTGTATTGCCTGTATGATGCCAATTTTGGTACCTCCTGGTAGTTTTTGATACGACGAATTCAATGATGCTAACATGAGCCCGGACTGGGCAGTTGTGTGCATACCACAGGTCGTTTTTGACGGAATCTTCTTCTATCTCTATGCGATTATGTTTGCATAATAATTTTTGGCATTTTTGTATGACGTGCTCTGAATCCGGTTTATTTTCCAAAAAGTGTCCAAAGATAACTGAATTTTTACAACAATAGCGGTTCCTGGACACAACGACATTGGTCACGTAAGCCAACGGACACCACAGCACTGCACACGTTCTCCCCGCGAGGTGGGTACCCGAATCAAAGATGCAAAGTTTTATAGGTGTTTGTCGTTGCTTTTACATACAGCCATCTTACAAGTACCTTGCATAAACTCTATTGTTTATGCATTTGAAGTTTGAAACAATCATTAATTTTAGGTAACCCCGTCAAAGAAAAGTTACAATGAGTGCAATTAAAAGTAGTCAAGCCATATTATACAAAAAATAACGAAATGTATAATAAATACAAACAGCGTCGTATAGAGATAAAAGAAAATTCCGACAATGACGACCTGTGGCGGGCACACTGCTGCCCAGTCCGTGCTGATCTTAGCATAGTTGAATTCGCCGTATCGAAAACTACCAGTAGGTACCAAAATTAGCATCATACACGCAAGACACTAGGCGACCTTTCCTTGTAAGTTAAAACCCGATTAATCGCTAAGGAAATGGTGATGAAAGGCTAGTACGTTTTACAGATTACCCATAGAAAAATTCTAACTGAGAAAGATGTTAATTAAAAAATTTGAAGCGGCGTCATACTATGTGGCGCGGTGTGCAATAGAATTTATTGTTTTTAAGAGCTAAATTGAAGTGGATATTAAAACTATTACAAGGGCATTAATAGTTCAATTATGCAGATCAACATATGTCACTTTATGTGAGTACTTTCGACATCTACTTATTTACTGCATACAATACACATATCTCTGTAAAAATATACTTCTGTCACGTCTCTTAGAGATAGGTGTATGTCAACTCTGAACAATAACGTACAATCGTCTGCATTTTGGGTTCAGACTATGGGGTAGGGTTAATTTAGTGCTGCAAAAGCGGCAGTGCAATGAAACAACAGTGATGAATTCGCGGAGCTTAGATGGGTAAAATAATGCAAACTCTCAGTCGATGCATTGATCGAACTACATCAGTTATTTGCAAATACACTTAGCATTACAATTATTTTCGTTTTAGCAAATAAGCAAATAAGCTTGCCAAAATTAACTCCTCCCCATGTGTTTCTCATAATGACATAATGCTTTGTCCGACGTAAACATCAGCTGCATGTTGCAAACCATCCTTCTAATTTCGCAAACGAGAGGCACTTCGTCTCTAGGCTTATACACCAATTTTTTTATTTATGCCTGGAAAGGCAAAAATGGCACTTATCTTGATTATACACGATTTAATCGTGCACCACGCGTTCCTAGTGTACATATATTTCAGATGTAGACATAATCCCAACAAGTACAATTATTAATTAATGTTCAAACATTATTTCATAATATTTACAATATTTTTAACTGTATATGCTATCAAAAGGGAAATTATAGCGTTTAGCATTTTTTGTATGAGGATATGAATTCGTTTCCTTATTTGTAAATGTAGGCACATATGATGGATATTTAAAAATTTAGATGTTGGTTGAGTATAAACATTTGGTCGGTATCTCTCTTTCTTTCATTATACGACAACTTACAAAACATGTTCACAAGTAAGCATTATATAGAAACAAATCAAAAGTTTGTGCCCACATAATATGTAAGGTTGATTATAAACAACCCTTGTTATGCATGTTTTCAGTTTGGCGCACAGCGGTTGCTGCGTTGTAAAGTTAATATGTCAAAATAAATGTTCATCAATATTTTTCTATTCGAACAACTTTTCATGTGGCTACAAACAACCGTAATATTCAAATCGAGTTGTATGCTTTACAAAGGTCGTCCCAGAAGTAGATTATACGTTTGTTATATGCAAAAGAGGGCATAATAGTACAGGACAATTATAAGTGCAATTTCAGAATTTGTAAACCAACCGGATCTTCTGTTTCTTATCCACCATAGTAAGGTAGCAAGTTCCAAGTTCCGTTGTACAGTTCGTGGTATTGTGTATGGATTAATGTAGGTGTTTATGAATGTCTATTGAATTAGCCAACTAATGTCAGAAATTTAAAATACTTGCTCAATGAGTCGTTGTCAACATTAATAAGTCTATTGTTTGTGTAGATTTTTAGATATGAACCATTCCTGTCCCACTTGACTGTAAAACTGAATGGCATTCGCTGATTAGTCATTATACAAAGAAAAAAGTTGAAAAAATATAAAACAAAACATGACACACATGTGAACGTTCATTGTTTCTCTGAAATCCATTAATATGCAATAAAACAAACGGTCGTTATGATTTACTAATTGAAGGTAAACAACTGTGTCGAATTGCTGTAATATATCTTATTTATGCACATGCTCAAGCGCATTTACACTATTCCTACATATATGCAGCGAAAAGGAAAAATGGTGGTTGTCCATCGGAAACTTACAATCATCAATTTTTAAATATCAATATATAGTATCACAACCTACAAACCCGTAAGTCTGAAAAAATTGAATATATTTTTCGGCATGATTTTATCTTGTAAGAAAACAATGTATACCGACATTTTATACTCTAAATTAGATGATAATTAATGGCATACACAGCAATGTTGAAGTTTAATAAATTAAATATGGAGTGATGGGAATACATTCGTATTGGCTAAACTTTGCTACTGCTAGTGCTTATCGTATCAGTCATTCAATACTTCCTGTCGTAGTAGTGAACATATAAACGTAATATCGTATTGATCGACCTAAGGCAGTATTTATTGGCATAATGCGTTACTTAGATCCGTAATCAAAGCAACGCACCAGACATATACACAATAACACAACAGCATTACATCAAGAAGATATCAGGATTTTTTACTGTTCGTTTTAATACATAATACATTAATTAAAAATTTGGACACCATTGTATAATATGCAACGTTTTTTAATAATTAATTTAAACTTTAAATAATATATAAAGCAATTTGAATTTCGACGTGTCCACTGAATTATGAAAATGATATAGCATTTTAAATTATCAAAACTGCTGCTTAAACATTGCAACCTTTTAAATTATTAACACTATGTTGAAATATGTAATACACACATCATGGAATTCCAGATCTGAGTTAGGAAACTTTCGTTACAACTTTCTGTACTTCACAATTGGGCGGCTCTATTTTTTTCGACATCCAAGTCAATAGACTGTAATTTAAAAAAAATGGAGTTGGGTTAAACATCTCGTTTACATTAGGGCAATAAAATGTATGAGCAAACTTACAAATCAGTGAAGTTAAAATGGAGACAGTTGATTTGGAATCCACACATTTTAAGAAGCTTGCGAATTATAAAGAATACTAAAAAAATGTCCAACGTTACGAGTAGCCAGATACCAGGAAATGTCAGCGGTACGACAAAATTGTTCGAGGAAGAAGCAACTGTTAAATCTTCGGTAATAAAAATGTTTTCATTGTCCATCACATCGTAAATGCTGTTCGTCTCTTCAGTTACTTCGCGTAGGGGATTCATATCCTCTGCTGCACATTCTCCCATGAGTAGCTCGTAGAAAGCTTCTGGATCACAGGTATATGAAACCGGATATATATGCTGGACTACAATGTTGAAATAATGCTCTAAGTTTTCCAGTTCAGGAATTTCAAATTGACCATTGAAAAGGGTGTAGCAAGATTGTTTGGGGTCTTCTGGACGAGTAGAATTGTATGTTTGTTTGGCTATAATAACATCACAAACACTAGTACCGTCTTGGCAATTCTGAACAGATCCACCAGGCAATATTATTACCAAGTCTGCCGGCAAATTCTCAAGGTTTAATGGAGAACAGTACAATTTCAACGCTTTTGCCCCATACACTTCTACATTTCTAATCTCCATTTCAGGAGAAAACGTCGTATTTTCCAAAATATCCTTTGCCTCATCCGCGAAACCAACGTTTTTCTTTTTGTATGTGAAACCACCGTACAGCTGGGTACACGTAATAGCGTTATCTGGATTTTCCACCCAAGCTGCCTTGACGACCAAGGCCATAACCACACCATATCGGTTTTTGATGAAACGATTTCGCACCGTTGGTAAGTGGTCAGCAGGAGTTGTCATACCCATGCTGATAAAGTATATAATGCACCAAATGCAAAATTTCGGAATACACATTTTTATGTGAAAGGTAATTAATGTGTACAAATAACTTTTCGCCGTCAGTTCGTAAATCAAATAACGTTACGGTAAAAGAAGATTTATTGCATCTAAAATTATTCAAACTAGGAAAGGAGAATTGAAACATTGATCAGTTTATTATTGCAATTTCTAGTTATTGACGTGCTCGTCGCTGTTGGAGTTCACAGCAGGTAAACTTAGCATGACTTAGAGACAAGCCATCATTTATTCTTGGAAACGCTTAAAAATTATAATTAAAGGGCGTCTACTATGTAAAGAGAAGGCAAGAAGTATCATTGAAATTTTCTACTCACCTCAATTGCCTTTTTCAAAATGGACTTTCTTACTAATAAAAAGTGCAGTTCATTGTGCATTCATAGCAGTTGCGGCAGTAATACAATATAGTTAATTCAGTAATACATGAAATGATTGGAGGGTGACTTCGTACAATAAATATGTGATTTCCAAAAAAAATCGTCTACTTTGTCTGGCTACATGATACTCGTCGGAACGCATAGAACCCACTCAGAGCACATAGAAAGTAGTGGATATTTTGAAAGTAAACTCAATTTTTGAAGTATTCACCCTTGGCATTGTGATTCACCGTAAAAGTAAATCAACTGCACTGACAAGGAAAGCACTGCACTGATTACTATCTTATGTGGCACCACGAGATTACACTTCTCATTTACCTTTGATATGCAGCAAGATTTAGGGATTCCGTTTCTCTATTCCATACTACATTGACGTATCTCCTGCATAACTACGAATTTTGAATTTTAAGTGGTCCACAAAATACGATAAGCGACCATAAGCTTCCAGCACTTCTAGTGGCGTCGCACTCTCATAAATGTTGTCAACATCAACGGGCGACCTTATCACTGTTGGCAGAAAGATAATTTCAAAACTGTACATCGTTCAAAAGATAGTACGCTGACTATCTAGGATGAATAAGGTACCGCTTGCATCTACAGGGGTCATGCTGGCAATAACCATACTTGCTATAAAGACGTATCGCAATTCCGGTGGCATCAGATGGTTTAAATTGGGAGATATACGTGTATGAGTGTGGTTTGATTGGAGAAAGAAATAAGCCTACATTTCTTAGTTCATTTCCTATTGTGGGTATCGTGGTGGATATCAAAGATAAATGAGGAGTGTGACCCCGTGGGGCCACATAAAGTGCCATTCAGTACCACCTTCTTCACCATTAGATTTAGCATGTCCGATAAAATACATTTACGCTCCAATAAACATTATTAAGGTAGGTCAACTCAACACCTTTCCTTGTGAGTGACAGAGCAAGAACTGCAATAAGTCCAACTGTTCATGCTGAAACAAAACGTTTGAAAATCGCATTTTCGCCGAATGGTACAGTAAAGTGTTTATTATAAATGTTAGTAAAAAATGGAGGTTGGTTTGGCAGCTGTATATTTTAGTAGCATCAAATCCACCAAATTTTGCATTTTACACTTAAATCTTGTGCCCAGTTCAAAATTGAGAACATTTCCCCTTAACTTTCTCGTTTATGAGAATTCATAGGTTTTAGGTGTAATTCTGTCTGGAGTCAATTCCATGTTAGTTTTATAACTGATCAACTCTATTACACTACGAGGTGTAATAGCGGCGACAATGGGATAGGGGAAATGGAAAACTAACAAACAACATTTTAGGAGTACTGTTACTGTTAGCATGCATTATTTTTGGAAGTTCCTGTAATAATTCAAATAATACTTGGATCAAATTTAGTATTCAATACACATTTTTATTGTAATCCGAACATACGCCGATTCAATAAAAACGGGGTTTGCGTTTCTTTCTCTTCACATAGTAGATACCCTTTAAGCACATTCAATTAAATTCATAATTCAATCAATAACACATTCTTCGTAACTGTAAACTTACGTTTGTTATTAGGAATAAAAAACGTAAGTGAATTATGAGAAATGGAATGCTATCGGTACAATGCATAATAAAGTAATGTTTCTCAGTAATACAATACAGTTGCATATTATGGTGAGCTGCCGCCTTCCACACCGGCCGATTTTTTAACATGAGATTGTATACATTGTTTTATTGAGAACGAGCAGTTACTATTACACTGTGTTATCTAGACAAACACCAACAAACCAAAAATTCGCACTTTGACCTCTAATATGACGTATAACTGTCACCAAAAGCATCAAAAGTCACCAAATTTCAAAAATCATGGCGGTTGGGCGTTGAATCACATATTTGTCAGCCTTGTAAAGTTGAAAAAAGCCGGCCTGTTGGTAGAATAATCATGCATTACTATGAACATTTGCATAATTGAACATCCTTATACCTATTCTACATGAACTAATCTACAACACTTTTACTTGGAAATGAATAAAACTTTAAATGTTTTAAGGTCACATCTGCTTCTTGAATGATACAGTGCTATTAATTTAACCAAACCTAGTCCAATGCTATATTATTACAGTTTACGAAATACTATCTTTATGTATACGCTTTGAATAATCGATTCTTCCGTCCGTCCGGTCGTCCGTAAACACGATTACTCAATAAGGACAGCGAATTTTAAAATTCTGTCTTTGCCAGTACGTAACGAATCACCGTAACTCGGACAAGTTTTAAGATGAACTTTCGAGATTAACATCCAGAGGTTTCCATGGTCGTATTTAGCATATGGCCCCTTAGGGCACGTGCCCCACCCCAACTGCCGGGATCAGATGATTGTTCCCCTTTGTTCTTTGTATTTACAGCTGCTTTGTCTCTTGCATTTAGCTAATTGTGTGAGATCTGCGATTTAGTAACGAAGTTTCGTAATTATAATTACATTTATCAATCTGGC
The DNA here is from genome assembly GCA_027744055.1 of Callyntrura sp. NNG-2020. Lineage (NCBI taxonomy): Eukaryota > Metazoa > Arthropoda > Collembola > Entomobryomorpha > Paronellidae > Callyntrura > Callyntrura sp. NNG-2020. The sequence goes on from JAHZNE010003506.1 coordinate 8,043, forward strand.
ATCAAATCGCAAAAATTGCAATGATGGGTAGGGATAAGAAGAAAATTAAACGTAGCTTAAATCTTTTAGATCTCGGATTTACAAAGTAAGTGAATGTTTCCAAGGTTGGCGGCCCAATGTCGTTCAACCAGGTTCACGGGCGATAAGTGGATGCTTAAAACTATCAGGTGAAACCGAAGAAAGTGGTAGGGAGGGATAGGTCGTATAACCGGATACAGTTTATCAGGATGGTGTCCATCAGCCAGTGAAATCGTGTAGCTTTTTCTCATTATAAAATACAAATTCAGGACGCCAATGCCAACATGACTTTGATTGTAGCGTTCCCACGGGCGATACAGAAAAAACAACCATTATGACAAGTTAAATTGAGATATCAATTTATGATGATATATCCTTGAGTGATCGCAAAGAAATACACAGTACTGAAAGAATTGTGGTCCCCAGGCATCGCTACATTTTTCAACCCACTGCGTTTGGTCAAAAGAGCCATTCCCATATATTTACGAACTGGTACAAATAATGTGCATCAAAGATCATTTTCTTGTATGTAAAAGTGAAAAATTATTTAAGAAGCGCAATGTGGAATTATTGAATAACATCACTGGCTTTAATAAATGTTCATTACGACATCTAAATTGAAACAGATTTGGTTTGAAGGAGTTCATAAGCACAAACAGGAAAATTTTTCTGGCCTTAAATGTATGATCTTTGGGTTTGCGTCATTATAGTTCCTATTACAATTGTTTAAAATTATTTTATATTTCTTTAACCGATACTAGCTAATCTAATCTATATAATATATATTAAACGCCGTTTTACACTTGTTTTTAAACGTGTAAATATTATTTAATAAATGTTTCCCATCACGGATTTGGTACCCTAACCAAAATATCATCCTGGCTACGCCACAGGAGGTTCCCCGTATGTCAATTTTTATTTTTAACGTATCAACAATGTTTTAATTTACAAAACCAAGGTGTCTTCAATATACAGACAAAAAAGTTACGACCGCAAAATGGCAACCAATTTTTAAACCTCTACAAAGTGTTGGATTTTGGACGTACTTTTATTTTGCGAACTAGTTTGCTAAATTACATCTTTTTGTATTTCGAATTTTTTCTGATGCTATTCTGTCAGAATTATTTACAATGAAAGGTATTGAATTGGAATCTTGGAATAACGCTCAATTTAGTATACACCTGTGTTCTTGAACCCACTGAATTCAATGACACAAAAATTGGGTTTATGTGTCGGTTATGCCGCATACAGATTCTCATACTTGGCATGTATCCCTCATACGCAGGATGGATGTGCACTAAAGAAAGTTGTTTGAAAATTCTTAACTTTAACTTCTGGTGACTGGTAACCCAAAATAGGTGACATACACATGCATGTAGCACTGCTGGAAGTGCGTCAAGTTGAAGGTCGATTTTCTTTTGTTCTTTGGTTTTTCGTTCACACATACAAGCATTTATAAGATCGGTGGTACCAAAGTGAATCTGATATAAGGGCCATTCGTTAACGTGAATAGGATAAATGTGGTACCACTGGTACCAATAAAGGTCACCTTTTACTACCAATTCATTTTAATTGTGTAACTCGTATTGGTCTAATTATACGGAAATTTTGAGTAGTGGTTCATAAAACCAAGGTAAAGTGACCTACAGCTGGGGACACTTCAAGTGGCTCCTAATCGTTTGCAGAAGCAGGTCTAATTGTATGTGTTTGACAACTATTTTGGGTATCGGTCACCAGAATTCGAATTTAAAAATGACTAATATAATCCATATATATTTCAGATATGCAGATATAGTCTAGTCAAGTACAAATACTATTAAATGAGAACTTCGTGAACTATCAAAAGAGAAATTATAGCATTCGACCGATGATGCGAATTAGTTTCCTTATTTGTAAATGTAGCCACATATGGTGGATATTTAAAAAATTACATGTAGACAGTCTATCAACATTTGACCAACTTCTTATCATGCTGGAACTTGGAACACATTATACGATAACTCACAAAAACATATTTACAAGTTGGCATTACATAGAAACAAATCAAAAAATTATGCTCACATCATATGGAAGAATTATAAATAACCCTAATTGTCAGGTCATATTTCCATATTCCACTTAAAATACGAATTGTAGAACGATAGTTTTACCATGGAAGAGGGCTCGACACGTTAAATTTGCCGACAGAAGCCGTCGTCGAGTTTCGTTGCATTTGTCATGTCGATCAATATTTGTTACTAAGTTAACAGTAGACCCCTGGAGAACCCCTGGAGTTGATCTTGGATGTCATCATAGAACTCATCGTATTCATGGAGCATGGTTTTCAGTTGATTCATACGGCAACAATTCATGGAAGAGGCTCATAAGAAATAAGGACAATATTGTAGTTTGAACTTAATTAAAGTTATACGAATTATCATTACCAGTTAACCCGTACCTCCATGAGAACATAATTGTTTTGAAAAATCAATCGCAGACACAGCACCGTACATCGTAGTAAATGTAATTCATGATTCCACTCTGTATTGGTACTAAAAACAATCTGCAACCAAAGGTAAATCATTTCCACAGACCACAGGAACACTTTGGGTGGGGTTAATTTGATATATAGCACTACTATTGATTGATTGATGGATTGATTTGATTTATTCATTACTGCTCTTTATAGGGTTTTTTACCCACGAAGAGCCATTCCAATTTTATCGCTTACAATTGTATACAC
>JAHZNE010003507.1:0-22693 GCA_027744055.1 Callyntrura sp. NNG-2020
AGTGCTTGTGTAGTAAACCCATAATCTATTTTTAGTTTTTGGTCAACGTTCTCCCCACGAGTAAAATCCTTATATAACTAAGCTGACCCTTTTCTTAAAGATTAACGCTGGTCGCTGTTTTCCCCGGTCACTCAAAAATACACTACCATTGCTATATGTCGTTTAGAAAATAATTGTCCAATGCTAATTACTGTTGCAGACAGAGCAACGACAGAAATTCAATAGTCAATATTCGGAATTTTTTTATCGCTTTGCTTACGCCTACCGCATGCAATTTTTTATCATCATTAGTCATCATTGCGATCGTCACCACTAACTCCATTTAATATTTATTTATATTAACTTGTTTTTGCAGGATACAATCATCGGTTCTCTACCTAACTTTCCAACCTAAGCAAATGTGAGCAGGCGCAAAAGGAATATGACTAAAATGGGCCATGGATGCTTCAGCAAAACAGCAAAAAGTCACGAAGTTGAGAAAGTGTCAAATCATCTTTTAAACTCCACTTTTCCTGTTTACTCTTTGGGCATCGGACGGACGTTTATACGGCATACAACAACAACAAAAACTTTTAAATATTCGTAAAGCCATAAGCCTTTTTCTCCTTCTACAGGATTCAACAAAACTGTATCTTGTGATAATAACTGTGCCCAGATGCTTTGATGTATACTATTTTATAAACGAATCGGCTCTTTCAGATGTACCTTTTTACTCATACTTAAACTAAAGTATTGTTTACAAGCGTAACACAAGTAAGCATAATCATGTCATGATGATAGTGGAAGTAAAATATGCCACACACATGCACTTTTGATTTTAATCTTCAAAAAATACGTTTGTGGTCAGAGAAACTTCGTCATAAATTAATAGCATTCTCTTTCTTAATATATTTCCAATTTTCGAGTACCCGAACGAACGTTAATGAGGACAAGGTTTGAAGTAACAACAAGAAGAATAACACAACGTTATTTTACTCAGGACATAATATAATAAACATTTCCAGCCAACTTTTTTTGCAAAACCGTCACTGCTTTCATACACAACCATACTATAAGAGAGTCGTCGACATCTGAAAAATAAACTTTTTTGTATCAATAACAATTCCCAAATGTCCAATGTTTCGTGTTTGTCACAGTTCGTTATAAAGCTGAGTAATAGTAACACACCCTGCAAGTATATTTTATTGCCGTTTTGCATATGTAATAGGCATATTCAGATAGATGTAAACTGTTTTTGACGATGTGGGCATGGAATACAGGAATCTTTTATAATAATTTTTATATACGTTTCAACTTTTTTCTTGCCTGACCGGAATATGTATACCCCGTAGAAAAAATGTAAGCTACGCAGTCAGTAAATAGTGCAGAAGATAAAAGTTGAAGATAAAACCGTATCTTTTCTTCAAGATTTTTTTTCTGGCCATGAGAATGAGTTTCTTAATGTATCAAAAATTGTGCTTTGCTTTCCAAATACGTTAGCTGAGCACTTGCGAGGAAGAGAAACAATCCATGACTCCCTAAACTTTGAAAGTTTCATTCGATTCGTAATCGTAATTGGTCTTGACCTTGTTTATTTAATAATACTTATTAGCATACATACGCCGTACCATAATGGGCAACGATGCTTAATTGATAATCGTTTGATTGTTTCTCGCTAAAATTGGTATGCGGATGAAGATAAGATGCGCGAGACGGTTTTAATTGCTAAAAATTGAAAATAAAAAACGCTATTACCTGCATCTCTACCATCTAATAATGAAATGATTGGATGGAAAATGTGCTTTCAACTGGAAATAAATGGCGAGGTAAATAGGAAAAACCTTCGATTTTGCAGTTATTCATGGTCAGTTCAGGCACTGGCGTAAGCTCAAAACATAACTGATTTATAACTTCTGGAAGAGATGATGGTGATAAGGGGTATTATTCCTTCAAGCAAGATAGCTGTAATAGACCATGCCGACGTAGTCTACATTTTAATTTTATTCTTAGATTAAGATCTACTCTGAAGATAACTACATATCTTTACTTGCAACTTGAGGCAACACAACAAGTCACACTTGAATGATTCTCTCAGATGGGCCAATAAATGTTGGAGTGAGGAATTTGTTGATTTAAAGGATTTATTCTTTAGTGGTCGCAATAATGATGATGATGAGGCATGCGCTGATTTTTTTTAAACATTTACTTTTGCATCTAAACCTACTAATTGACAAATGAGTTAACTGAGCTGTACAACCATTAAAATGAAAAAAAATTGAGGTGAGAGAAGGCCATGGGGTTATCATCACTTTCTTGGTGTACCAAATTATATCCTGACATTTCCACAACATTAATCAATGATAGATGCCCTGAGCAATTTCCTTTTGTAATGAGCATATCTAGTAGATTCCTGGGATTCTATGGAATGTCACTTAATTTTAATCTTGTCGTTATTACAACAGGATACATAAATTAACTTATTTAAAAATCTATACTTGTCAAGCCAGTCTACGACGTGCTGGTAGTTTGCTCTTCAGTATATGTGTATAATAACATTATATGCAGTATTTATTTAAGTTTAAAATGCCCATCCATGATGCTACTTGAACTTGGTTCATTTATGTATAAACTTTTTTTATAATGCACATTAACGTAAGTTACAAGCACCTAGTTGCATTTAAGTTTAGTCATATTTGTTAGTTTCATTGTACATTAATTATTATCCAATGACTATATTTTAAGAGTTTGCTTATGCAATAATATTTTTTATTTCAATTTATATATCGTATGGTATTTTCGTTTAGATTTTACCTCTAGTCAGTACAACACAATTTATTATGAGTGGATCAAGTTTGAAGATTTCCTATTTTTAATACCCTTTAAATGAACACATAAGATACTGAAGCCCATCTTTAGTCCATTTCATCAAAGTGTGTAAAACTTTTAAATTAAATTCACTAGTGACATAGCAATCCCAGCAGCCATACACACAATAATGGGGTAAATCTTAATACTTAATACCTTACTTTTTGTACTTGAAAGTAAAAAAAACAAACCAATAAAACAGTTGAGCCGTGCATGTAGCAAAGCCTTGTTCCTTCGTCACTTCATTTTTAATATACAACTAAGTGATTAAGTTGGGCTACGTGCTGGTTAAATACGGCAATTTTACTTTGAGTTTAACAATATTTTATACCTTAGCTTTATAGGCTTCGCAAATAGCTACCAAATGCAACAGAGCGAAACAGATCTTCTGATGAATGGTCTTTCCAAATGTTATGATATTTCATCGATTTTAGCCTTGACTTTTACGAACGAAAACAACGTTCCACACAAACGATTATTGTACATCTCGTTACACATTGTGTTGTGCTATTGGAAAATAACGTAAAAAATGCAAATTTTACTGTTTTGCATATTAACATGAAATGAAGATGAGCTTTGGAATACAATAGTATACTTGTTACTGGGGATAGCACGTCGTCGATAATAATCCAACAATGAAAGCTCGATCATGTGTAACTTTGAAACGATGCAAACAAAAATTTATTTTTAAAGTTTATGGAAGATCAAAAATCAAATTTAAATCACTTAAAACTACATCGCCTACCAAGTATTTAAACAATACCAATTACTTTCATTGGTAGCTATAGTACAAAAAAATAAATGGTCTTCAGATTCGGTTTCTAGTTTGTGTAAAAACTCACGTCACAATCACACAAAATCGCCCTTCTTGAAATCAATCAAAGTGTAACAAAATTTGACATTCCGCGGGATCCAGAATCACAGGTTAACTATAGCCTACTCAAGGTTACAGTACTAGTACTCACTAACTGTACTGATGCCATGATATCCCATTTTTAATTTCTTACTAGAAAACTTTTTATAAATAATCTGGAATTGTAATAACTTTTAGCAATTTATAGTATCTTTCTTAATCATTCCATAACACGTGATCAATCAGAATGAAACAATGAATAAAAAAATCGTCGTCTACGAAATAATCGAGAGTAATCGTAGTTAATTAGAAATCGTTGTAGTGTAAAAACTGTTTTAATTTAACATATATTTAAGCTACAACAATTGGGAGTAGGTATGTTATATGATTTAGCGTTGTTAATAATCATTGCTTTCGTGCGTCATTAGAAGTTCAATGAAATTGTTGTACCATACCATGTACAGAATACCGATAATGTGCATTATGTTATGAAAATTCCTGTATAATACACTTATAAATAAATTGCACCATGTAAATATTATATGTACCTATGTTCAATATTACAACATGTAATGGGAACTATTTGAAATTAATGCTTGAAATAAATATTCTTTTTAACTTTTCATCACATAATAAATTGAAGTTTTAAAGCTTGTTATAATTAAGAATTTTTTTAAACCATCCCGATTGTGTAAGCGACTAAGACCCGTGTACCTAGGATGCTCTACGTACAAACCTTTTCAGTTGTATTGTAAAGACGCATTACTTTTTTTTTAAATACAGGGGGATTTAAGATATGTGTACGTTTTGTGGTGAACTTATCGTACTTTATTCTTACGTATGCAAAAGTTGTATTATCCATTTATGTACAAAAAATAAGATTGTAAATAAATGCCATAATAAATATAATACGTTTTAGTAAAAAAAATCAGTAAAACATCTTTATTTGCGCTTAAAAATAATTCATAATTCGACATTTCGAGATGCCATAAAAACTTTTTATAAAGGTAAGTCACATTATGCAACCCAAATAAAATAATTTCAATGGCTTGAGATAATGTACATGGTCACACAACTATCTATTATTTCTAATTCACGTTACACAGTGATACATAAATTTTACAACATTATATTTTATATATATGATGTTAGGTACACGAAGATATTCTAATATGAAAGAAAGCTACATGAAACTACGAGGAACATAGAAAAAATGCAATCCTAATTCTAACACGATTTTGATTTCATTACATTAAAAGATCAACTATTCATTTCTTCCTCGCCCTCAGCATCAGTTGTGCTGGCGTTTTCCGGCGTGTCTTCAGATTTGATAACGAGATCAGCGTTGGGAGCGGTTTCCTCTTTTTCAGTTGAAATGACATCATTTACCTTTTCTGCTTCGATTTTGTCACGCGTACCTACATCTTTAGGTTCCGGGGACTTCTCCGCCACCTCCACTTTAATAGAAGTTTCAACTTTGTTCTCAGTACCGTCAGGTTTGCCGTCTCTAGGTAAAACTGGATTCTCTGCAGAAGAATTATCTTCAATAATATTTTCCGCAGAGTCCGATTTTTTTCCAGGTTCCACAACATCGTGCTTAGTTTCATCAGAACCATCGACATCATCATTTTCTGCATCAGAAATGTCCTGTCAACATAACAGTTTGAATTTTGAATTAAGATCGGACATTCGCCATAATATAGAGCAAGAAAAGCATCCCATTCACTCAATAACTTTCTTCTGTAAAATTTGCAAACAACAAATGAATGAAATGGCGGTTAGTAATACCTCTATGGGATTCGGACTTTTTGTGGTATCAGACGTTCTATTTTTAGCGTCTTCGTCGACCGAACCAGAAATTGTATCGTCGGTCTCCATTATAATTTTAGAATTTGATGATGGCCGTTCTTTTTCTTCATTACTGGAGGCTTTCTCCACACTTGGCGGAATTACCGGCGGAATTACCAGCGGAATAGTATCTTCCCGAAAAGCACTATTGGCAATTCGAAAATTAATATCCCCTAGGACAAGGTTCATTTGCAAAGCCTTAACGGCTGGAATGTCATGCATGCTGCCATTGGCCTCAGTTTCATCTACTAGGTTTTCGGAATATTCACCTGACTTTGCATTAGGGTCAATAGACTTAGATGACAAAATTTGAGCTCTTCCAGTCCTTCTATTTGTTAATCCTGGGGGTCTACCACGACGCTTTTTTGTGGGCGGTTCCGCTGCCTTTACCGCAGGCGCTTCAACCTGTTTTTTGTTCGACGCTATGGCAGTTACTTTATCTGGAACTTCCTCCGATGAAGCATCTATATCCTCAGACTTAGAGGCTTTCCTTCGCTTTTGTAACTCCCGTTGCTAAAAATGTCGCAATTTTTTTCAATCATAAATAAAAATGACAAAATATTATAGACATATTGTACGACAGTACTACTACTATAGTATTAGAGACAATAACTCACCCTTCTAGTTTGATTTTCAACTTGAAGGGCGTCGTAAAACTGGGGACGCTCACGCGTAACCCTAGCCGTTCTTCGCCGCGGTATTTCCGGTTCCTGAGGGGTGGATGGGTCCGAAATATCGTCAATGTACTCGACTGCTACATTTGCAGTTCGTCTTGACGCAAAAAACACATGCCCACAAGCACATTTTTTGCAAGCGACCGGGTTCTAAAATAATAGCAAAATACTTGGATGACGAGTTCCAGTAAAAATCTAATGTTTTAAAGTGACTACTTCTTATTTTGAACATAACGGCTTGGCAAAAAATATCAGTTTCACAACCCGAAATCACGGTCAATAATAGGACTTTTATTTATTTTTATTGCACTAGCTTTGCCTGTGTACCTATTCAGTCCACGTACACGTTCCAACATTTGAAGACGCTGCGTAAAATATTTCTAATTTTAAAATCTCGTTTGTGGGAACAACTATATCATTATCATTTTATCATTTAAATCGTCGACTCAATTCCATAAGATAACTATATGATGTTGAAGGCCACCCATGCATAGGAAAATTTATCGTTCTACATTAATTAAATACAGAACACGGCATTTATACTGAAAATTTGTCCACCTGTAATCTCGACAGCTCCCGAAGTAGATGGAGTTTAACTTTCGCGTGTAGATAAATGCCTTAATAGGTCAAGGGAATAATTTTGTGAGTGTGAAGTAGACACATTTATTTTACGTTGCTCTGTTGCACACATTTAAAGCTGGCAAGCTTCTATTCAGAATAGTTCTGCAGTTAAACATTAAATGTTAATACCTTGACAACTAGCCAAAGCAGAGTCACATAGTACGTTATGTTTCTCTCTCATATGTTCTGAATGAATTGTGTTCGGTCAGCAATGGCGATGCATAATATCTAAATACTTATTTACCTCCTGACCGGTTTTCAACTTATCAAAATCATGATACATATTTAAGTAAAAGTGAAACACAATTTACATTTTATTTTCATAATGAATTGAGGCATGGCTTGGTAATAAATGTGCCGTATTAATACTTATTTAATATCAATTAGATGTATATTTTTTTTGTCCTTACAGTGGTTTTACCTGGCGTCTAGCTGTCATTGATAAGAAAATACGAAGATGCTAACAATTTTCAATCTGATTCAAGGTGCAGTAGAAGTAATAGTACTAATAGCCATAACCTAAACCAACATGGAACACTTTGACATATTATGCTACTGATTTGGAACATCCACTATTGGTAGTCGGCGGTAATTAAATTTGATTATCTTAATTAATGTGCAATGGCATGCCAGCAAGAAACTTACAACTTAAACACCGCACTACTTTTTGAACTGATACTGGTTGTAACTATGCAACATATACTTTCAAACTCCTTTCCTTTCAACGTTAGAAAATATAAACATCCATATTTCGAATTCGAATTCACCTGAGATTACTAGAACATGCACTTCATCTAAGCCGTAAACTACTTAAGTTATTTGTCTAACTTTTAACTATCAATCAAGGTTCCTCTGCCTGACAATACTATTATACTTACAATCTCAATAGCAACTGCATTTTTGGAAAACAGTACCTGCTTTTATGAATCCTTGTTTTATTTATTTACAACTTATAGATGCAACGAAGGAATACAGTAAATTAAGTTCGGCTTATTTAGATGTGGTTTTTTATTAGGTTAGGAAAAGAAGCTAATTTTAATTGGGTTAAGTTTAGTCAGCTTAGCAGATGCTTAATTCCGACAGAAAAATGAAGTAGTACTTTTAACTCAAGCTTTTAGTTCGTTTTGAATACAAACAAGTTCTCGCCCATGCACACTTTCTTGATAGATACTTGTACCATAATCATAACATAAAATGACATGCGATGCATGATAAATGGTAACTTGATGTTATCACAATCCCATTGACCAATAATCTTCCTATTTATCTTTCTATACTACATACTTAATTAGTTTCACTTACGGCACTTTCGCACTTTGGGCAATTTTTCGTAGCCATTTTCTTCTACGCCTCTTTTGACCACCAACTACTGGGCAGTCCCTGCAAAACCTGCAATAAACAAAACTCTAGTTACATCAATATTCCAATCAGCATTTAAACAATAAACGAATGATGCATTCCAAAATAGTGTGGCCGGCTGAACAACGATATATTCGATATTTACAGCACCTACCTTTAAACCCAACCAAACACCAGACAGTTTGTCAATAATATTAAATATCACAAAAAATGTGACGATTTGCTTTTTAATATGATTGTCCTTTATAAAAACAGTCAGCTTTTAAATTCTCAGCTCAGTTAAGAAGTAATACACTTCTAAAATCTCGACAAAACTTCACACTACTACTGCAAAGCTTCAAACAAGACTAGGTTTCCTTTACCATGTAGATGTAGATAGTGAAGTGAGCTAGTTCCAATAACAACAAACAACAAGTTAGCTATAGCAAGTGGCAAGCAGTAGCAGAGCGAAAAGAGTAAATACTAAACATTAAAATCGAAAAGCGTTACTACGGGTGCCAAACGAAATGTAAACGCAGAGTGCCCCGCTCCTCCTGAACATGTATAGTTATGCTCAGCTGAGCCTACATGTACAAGTAGAGTAAACAAAGACGATCGCGTCTTACACCTGAGGAAGAATATAAGACAGTGAATCTACATCAAAAGCATTGACGTATTTCGGACCTGATAGTTTTACGCTATATCGTTCGTGTTCCGGTCGTCCGTACATGCGAGCATTTAAAAAAAATAACTTTTGGGTTAGTTTGTAGTTTAGGATAACATTTATTTCATGTGGGGGAACCCTTTGGTAAAAAAAACAAAAAATTTAAAATATATTGCTTCGTTAGATTTCGTAAAATTACGTTAGGTTTTGTAAATTTAGGTAAAGCTTGGTAACTTTACCAAATCTAACCTTGCCTTACCTCATCTATCCTAAATTGACCAAACCTAACCTAAATTTACCTAACCCTAGCCTAAATATATGTATGTATGTATGTATTTTGGGGAGTTAGTTACCCAACTCTGCTGTGGAATCCAAAAAATTAGAATTATTACAGTCTATCCCCTTTCTACATACCGGATTTACCGGTTTATTGTTGTGCCGTGGTCACCCCCGATAGCCTTAGGCACTCTAGTTAGCCTAAATATACCAAACCTAACCTAAATTTACCTAACCTAACCTAAATTTACCCTATGTAAAATACAGAATTTACAAGTGGTACCACGGTTTGTTTGTAAATAAATTTGTATTTAATAGGCTATAATGGTACAAAATAAAAACATTTTTAACTAAATTTTTTATGCTACTAATCAACCATGTGTACTATGTACTACGTTACATTAAAATAAAAACTAATTTTTGAAGCTTCAAATTCCAACATAGCAACTACGGCTCAAATTTGATACTCATATACACAGTGGATGTTGGCCATTCAATGGCTAAAGACGGTGGTTAAAATAAGCTCGTAGATCCGATCTTCCACTGGGGAAGAATAAGGAGGTAGGCAGAGGTATGCATACTAATTATCTTTTATTATCTTTTATGTTTATGTCGGAACTACATTCTGTCCATTGCCGTTCCTGCCAATGAAAAAATCATATAGCCAAGCGAATGTATTCAGTCCCAACACCCAACCCAGTAGTCCGTCACAATGGGCATCGGGATCCATATTTTGTACTGACAGATGATGAGTTAAGGATAACCGGCTAGTACATTCCTAACACGTTTTCCTAATTTCCTGAACTGGAGAACAGATGATGACTTCCGAAATCACTGTACCAATTGAAAATGTTTGAAAATCCAACTTCTTTAATGGATTCTTTAGTCAAAAGAAAAGATGTCAGCTGTGTGCAATAGTTAGCGTATACTGTATTCCGGCATTGTACATAGTCCGTGATCCATTCATTATCCATTTTTTCTCAGCTGCAGACTTCGACACGGTCGGTAAAGGAGTAGATGGAAGCTAACCATAATGTTTTTGGTCCCAAAACTTCTATGACAAGTCCAGTCGTGAATGAACGATAATCGCTCAAAATTGAACAATACTACAACATTGTAAGTGAGATAAAAATAATTTAATTAACTTTGCATACTTCTTATTTGAAATTGACAAGCTTTCTTAATCGGTTTGATTAAATCACGATTATAATCAATATATATATCTTATTGTTCATGCGTGCGATCAAATTTGCATAAATACCTAATAACAGTAATTAGATTAATTACAATATAATAGTAATAAACGATAATAATATTTTTAAACAAAACGAGGACAGTCAGCAAAAGAGTATTTTTACAGGAAATGGGTATTATTGGTACATTCCACATAGAATGCCCTTACTTTTTACACTCCTTAGGATAAACGCATATTGTATTGCAACGAGACCTTCAAATATTACATGGTAGTGAATATATATAGGTATGTGTACTGGTGTACATATAATGTAAAGAAAAAATCTTGAAAGCAGAGATGTAGCGTTTTTATGTTCATTCTACTATAAAAAGCAGTTTACTTACAATACAAGACATAATTAGGAAAAAATGAAGCCATTTTGATACTCAGAAAAGATTGACAATCTTCAGCCGGATTACTATACTCGCTCTTGTGATTATTTGATTATTATAATATTATGGATTTGTATTCTAAAGTAAAAAAGGTAGCATATATTTCATCTTGAGTTACTTTCATACAAAAAAGTGTCCCATTTTATACATTGTACAACTCGTTTGTTCCAGTAAATTAAAATTTGCGATATAGCGTACTTCATATGATGATTAAAATATTCTTTTATAGTAAATATTAAATGGGAAGTATACATGATAAATGTCACAAAGAATTTCTGTATTATCCTAGATTACTTAAAAACGATACGTGGTAAATACAGCTCCTCTGTGAATTCCATAGAATCATACTTACTTTCATTGCTAATTAGTCTTATCATTTTAACAGTACAACAAGAAATTTTTCCGGCGAGAACAGAAAAAATTAAGCCTGTGTGTTGCATCAGGTATATGCATTGAAATATTGCAATTTTTGCTTCCATTGTTCATCAACATTTAACCGCTATGTAAACAGTCAATCCAAAAGGTATCATACTTTTGACCAATTAATCAATGATCATGGTATGCGAACCACGGTGGACGCTGCTCTGAGCTTTGGGCACTGGTCGTGGTTCCTTCCTCTGATGTCACTCTAGTACCACTCATTCAACCTGTGATCATAAATCGCAATCCGTTGCTGTAAAACCGGAAGCTTGTCCGTGTTGTACGTGGACAGACTAATACAGCTTGCTACAAGACAAACTACATTATCCTTTAGAACGTGCGATTTTTCATCAGTGATTTTCTAACATTGTGACATTCCTAGAGAATCCTAGTTTGATTTATTAAAAACTCAAAAATGGGTTACAATCAAACGATCACTTCATCAGGCTTCCTAAATGTGTCAAATGTGATGTTTTACAAGTTTAAGTAGGTATCTACTCAAAGAAAATGTCGTGTTGGATGCTCACTTACCATAGCTATTGATCTTTCAATAATTACTGATGGAAAAATCTGGATACACATGTGTGTCCTTACGATGCAATAATTTAAACTACGTTTTTCTTTTGAATACATCTAAACATATTTTTAAATTAATCGCTTTCCAAAATATCGGGCAGATTATAACGTCTACAAAAATAAGCATATCAAGAGTAATAAATGTAATAATGCAACTGCAATGTTACCAAATAACTGACTTTTATATTACATCAACATATGCTCTACACTGTTTATACCACCTGAAGCAGCTGTAAATCAAACATCCACAGAGCAAGAAAAAGTTTTAAAGGTTCTAACAGTGCGAAAACATGATATAATGATTATTATTCAAATCATCAATAAGAGAAGAAAATATTCTACAAACGCGACAATAACTACTACCTCCTTCTATGCTAGTAGACACGCCTGTATTTTCTCTATCCATTCCTGGGCAGCTGCGGCATCGCTAGCACAAAAGTTGTATGTCCTTTTAATCGTTCGAATCTAAATAATATTCACAAAATTAATTACAAAGCCAAATACATGTAAAATATACAGACACACAACACAGTTGTTCGCAAGAAATGAAACTTACATCGAAAAATGCCTTGTCATCTACTTTCTTGGGGGCACCTTGTGTAGGAACCGCCTGTGCAACACTTACAACTTCCGAAAGTTCTACAAAATCATGGTTCATCATAATTACAATCAAATGTAGTCATTTGGGTAGTGCGTCTGAATGCAATGAAAATTTAAAATACCTATAAATCCTTTCGAGTGAGAATCTTCCATTGCGTCATAGTACCGCAGTTGGTGCTTTATAGAATCCAGCACAAACCACCGTTGTTTCCATCCTTTCAGTAAAGCACCACGTTTATAGAGGTACCCTTCGTGTGTTCTGTTTTCAGCGATTGTTGACTGAAACTGGTTGTAGTAATTCTGGTTTGCTTGTAATGGAGTATCTATATCAGATAAAATAGGCGGTTAGTTTTTGTTGCAAAATTAAATGCTGTGTAACCTTAATTATATAAGTGAGGAGTGAAGTGAAAACATTACTTGAGGAAACTGAAGCATTATCTAGTGTGCTGCCTTGCCCAGAACTTGGTGTTACCAGATGATCATTGCTCGGTTTAGGAAACTTAGCTCCACACTTTGGTAAACTGTCCGCGCATTTTTCATGGCATTTGGCCCCACATTCGACACACCTTAACCCGGTCTATAATTGAAATCAAAACAATACATTTCCTAAGATTTCATCACTTCACCACATGATCGCTATAAATTCTACCACAAAGAATGGCAGGATAACAACATCATATCAGGTGTTACCTTGCCAAGGAGCATTACGGAGCAAATATCACAGTTTGTCAGGGTTGTAAAGGTGTGTTTATCAAATCTATGGGAATGATTGTACACGCCAGACATATCTGTCGATCTTACTAGTTTTCCTCTAACAAGAATGTCTAGAGTTGACTTCTTATGAAGAGAGCGACTGAGTGATCGTACATGTTGGAGAGTAAAGGACGGTTCTCGACAAAGAGAGCCTTCCTCTTCTGGAGGAGTCTCCAATTTTTCCCAAACCTGCTTCCATTTCTGAGGCAGCAATCCCTTTTCTACTTCAAGTTGATGGAATTTGTTCAGATAGTTTGCGAAAGCACTTGGAATGTGATTATCTACTATGTCATATCCTGCCATAACACATTGGCGATTGTCCTTTTGGATTTCTGGTATCTGTTCTTCATCGCCTCCAGCATCTCCTTGCATAGTTTCCAGGTCATAGGAGGGACCATTGCCGAGATGTTCATTAGTATAAAAGTCCCATAACTCCAACGCGGATACGTGCCGTACGGGTCGAAGAATCTGCATATCGGGATAAAATAGCACGTTTTTACGTTGAAAACGGATTTGGAGTGCATACATAAGTATTAATTTGAGTGACTCACTTGTGCAATTCCACCACGATCATATTTGAAATTGTAAAATATTGGAGACCTGGCGTGGTGTCGTTCTACGTATTCCCATACAGACAGTCCACAGTACTGCTGATGTGAGTTTACGTTAGGAATTATCTTGGTACCAGCAGGCGATAAGCATAAATAATGGCTTTCGTCATCTGAACACACATCAACGCCTTTGTAATGTCTTGGGAGCGAGCTTCTCTTGTCATCCACCGCCATGAATCCATACTCCACTCGCTCCAGCTCATTGTCGGCAAGAAAAGTGCGAAATCGGGCCGACACAGAATGATAGCCCAAAAATTTAAGGTAAAAGTCATTGAATTCAAAAGACAGAGGAAATTGTACAAGTAACTGATGAACAATATCAAGAAACTGAAAGAAAATGGGAGCAAATCCAGGATTTGACGACGGCCCTTCATTCCCTGTCATGTTATTTCTATGAGCAAATCGGTGTCCAAACCCCAGCCACTCTTTTTCAATGAGGGTCTGAAAGCCTTCGATTGTGCGATAGTGAGGATCAAGACATATTTGGGCTAGAGCAACAACTTGGGTAGTAATATCAGACCCATCCTCCAGACAGAACATAACAGATGCTCCCTCGTCAATGAGATCCACTGTTGCAGCAGTAAGCTGCATGATTGAAGATAGCTGATTCAGCCAATCTGAATTTTCCACTGCCCTCCAGAAACACATTTCAGGATCAGTTCCAGAGCTGCTGGGAAGACACGCCCTCATTAATTTTTTAAATGCAGTGCGAGTATGGCGAACGTCTGGGAATTCCACGGGAACGTATTCAATTTTAGAGTTTCCTTCCGGTTTAATTCCTTTAATTTGAGATTTTTCGCCGAAAATGTAAAGTGCAGCTTTATGAATACGGGTTATTCCTTCATAGCCGCAGTCTTTTTCGGTCGTGATTTGTGACACATTAGTGTATATTGGCATGGCATGGTTGGTGGTAGAAACACTCTTCCTAGTACGTGTCGCTGACCAATTGGTGTAGTTTTTTATTCCTTTACCGCCGCTAGTCCTAAGTTTTATTAATAAAACATTGTGTTAAGCACAACAACCCACACTGATATAATGAATGAGAAGGACTTTGCAGTAAGTAAAACAGCAATTAATATATTATAAGTAGTGCTAAATATATAAAGATTTTAATGCGTGGCGTGTGAGGCGCAACGGCAAGAACATGACCGACATATCCACCAGCTCTTCTCTATTTTTCTCATCTGATTTAAAAACAGGTGGGGCGGGACACATGTTTTGCCCGTATATTTGATATTATAGAACTGCAATCATTGGTTGTTTTCATTTCTTTATAAAAAAATAATTCCTTTTAGTTATACAAGTAACCTTTAAAAACCGTGGGGAATGGGAAAAAGCTGAAAATGAACTATTAACGCAAAACGACTTGTCTGGATTTCATACATATTGTTACGATTAACATACGGTCGCTAGCAAAGTAGCTGTAACGAACAAGTAATCACATTAGGGTCGGTCTCTGAGCTATTTTTTTTAGCAAAATACTTGTACATAGATAGGGAAAACATTAGATACTATTGCTTTAAAGCCAAATTTTTGTATTCGGATTGCTTTCGGATAAGCTGGGTCTGGATGCAGTAGCAAAAGGAAGCAATAATCTTTTTAAACAATCAGCGATAATTAACTCAAAAATTAAACTAAATTACGCCAGTGGACTGATTCGGAGGATCGTGCTTAAATACTAAATAACTATGTACGTATACTTTTATGTAAGCTTTAATTAACGTCAACATATCTACAATCTACACATCTAAACCAGATAAAGGTATCCATACGATGCGAGGTCTAATTTTATCCAAAAGTTAAATTCATTCTGAAAGTGACATATTCAATATTTATTCATCCATCACGGACAATAAATATATTTTCGTACACCGAAAGCTTTACAGAAACCAGAAAAGTAAAATATAAAAAAATAACTGACAATCCAGTCATATGCTTATCGATTGACAGTGCAAAAAAATAAGTAAACAAACATTTGCTTACGTTATAATTGGATAAATAAACCAATGGTGTACTTCAGCTTTCACACACAGAATAAGTTAAACCCACCTGGGAAACTTTATCTAGATTTTCTACATTGATACCATTGAAGTTGGTGCGTAACATAAAATACTACAAGCAGGGTTTACAATATCACAGATACTACTGCATTTACTAATAAATATAAATTTAAGTTAGTTGTACTAATTTACTACATTAAAAGCTAAACTAGTTCAGTATCTACGATAAGATGTATACTGGGAGTAAGGTAAACATGAAGGGGATGTTGTACGGAAACTAATTTGGATTATTAGCAAATTGCAGTCAGTTTGATTTAGTATACACATAATACAATAATAATAAGTTAGCATCATGTAGAGCAAGTTTTCATGCGACAATTGTTGTATTTAATTTGTAAACGTTTACGTGCAGTGGTAGAGAATCATAGTTTTAGTGTCAGTGTAACAGAAAATTAGAGAAGAAGGGTGGATGAGATTGATCCTTGCACAAAACGCTCACTTACCCAGTGTTGTACCTCAGTGTATTCATGGCTTTCATGAATGGATTATTCTTTCTTCCGACCTCCGGTGTTATTTTGGCCTCCCCATGATGCATGTGTGTTACTAGTGATTGTCCAGCTGTACCAGTGTAAACAGAGTCTAAGCTGAGGGTGCTGTCACTGAAATTTCTGGCACCGAGTCCGGGTTTAACAACCCCCAATGGTGTTGCATTAACCAATGCCCTTAAAAAGTTTTCGTGCTCCACGTGTGCGGTTGCATCCGTAACACCAGCACCAGCAGTATGAGGATGTCCCTTCAGAAAGGACATCAAGCCCTTAGAATTAAATGCTGCTCCCCGGATAAGCAGCGCTCTGGTTCGAGGATGTCTCCAAGTGATTACAGGAAAGCGACCACTACGATAGCACCGTGCCACTTTCTTAATGCTCTCATCGGTAATTACGTTTGGAACTACTACAAGAGCGGGGTATGATCTGCACATCGCATACGTGGCATTGGCAAAAGAAATTCTAAATGATTCTGCTTTTTGTAAAATTGTTGACGCTGAAGAACTTGCGGATTTGGGAAGCAAGATACCCAGTCCTATTCGCTTCCAATCTTTATAATAAGTTCGTTCCATCATTCTTTCCATACTTTTGGAATCATTTGCAACGCTGTGGTGCAGACACGCAACACTTGGTGTTGGGAAATCTTCCTCTGACAAGGATTGGTCATCCCCATCTAGATTGTCTACTCCTCTTGACGGTGGGCTCAGTTTATTAGGAGACGTTGGAATTCCGCCTAAATATTTGGTATTGGCAGGTAAAGTTCCAGCACCGCTAGTTCCTTGAACCCAGGTTCTCAGTACATATTTCTGTCTTTTGGAGTGTTTAGTTTTTATTCCTGCTTTCTTTGCCGTCATTTGAATTGCTTTCTTAGTAAATCCTTTAATTGTTGTGCTTTTGTCTTTCACAGTACTCAATGGTGTTATCGTGTTGTACAGTTGTCCCACAAACGCAAAGTAATGGAATATGTCGTTAGGATGTCTGTATTTGTGAAGAAGCTTCCTAAAAGTGTCAATACTTTCACTGCTAACTTCTTCGTCAAATGCAAGCTTCATTAACTGAAAGGTGGCTGAGCGGAGTTGTAAGCCCTCTTGCAGGAGTTGATCCAAGTGAGCCAGGTACTGTACTGTGATTCTTTTTTCTTTCGTTAGCGAACTAACTGGGAATGAGCGTACAACTTGTTGTTCGCAAGCATATGGATCACAAGGAGTACCACGGAATATAAGTCGGTAGTTAGTGAAAAACAGGGCCCCTTCCGCCGGCAAGATTACTGGGCCACCAAGGGCATCTTCTCTCTCATCCGGTAGCAAATACACACGTAAACTGTCCATTACCATCTGCTCTCCAGGTACAAAAATCGGCGTTGGGATTTTCGGTTTCTGCACTGGAGGTAGTCGTTTCGTTTCTTTATAAACATTTTCGCATTCTTCGAGATGCATGTCGACGCATGTACTAACAAATGTGTGTGTTCTCCGTATGTACTCTTCTGTAACTCCCCCTTCGGTACACACTTTGTCAATAAAGCGAACAATGAAGCGTTTTACAGGTGCACCGGCTTCGGCGTAGGCATCGTGATCTTCAAATCCTGATTCCCCTCCAATACTGTCACTTTCAGCCATACTAGTGATATTACTAGATCGTTCTTCATCTTGTCCGTGGTGGCCGTGGGATCGGTCTTGATGTCGACGAGTTGGTGTATCCAAAGGAACCAACATGTAAGTCATTCGACTAATGAAATGAACAGCCTGTGCAACAATAGTTGATTCTTCAATGGAAACATGAGACTTCAACTTATCTTGACTCATCCCCACTGAAACGCGAAATTGCTCAGCTGCAATTTCTAACGCAGAATATTCTGTAGGCTGAGACCGAGGGGGTGGTACAGGTGTTGTAGGTTCAGATTGAGGCACTGGTGGTGGTGGACCTAGTGGAACATACGAGTACGTTTTTTCATGTTTGTCAAAATGATCCCCACGGTCACCAACATCCCTCCGTTCTATTACGGACAAGCTGGTTCGAAATGGTGGTCTTGTCGGGGTATTTCCCGCTCCGCTGTGATAACCAGTATTTTCTCTTGAGGGATCGTGCATTCCACCAAGTGATGAAGGGGATGTAGCTGGGTCAGCGTAGTACATATTGTTGTTGGGTATCGTACCATTAATTGAATTTCTTGGAGTAATTGAACTGTGGTCAATATTCTTTAATTTCACCATGTTGTTATTCAAAAGGTTGTTCGTGTTTGCTGTCGCTGCGGAATTGTTATTGTGGAGATTGCTTGTACTGCAACTTCTTATGGAGGCGGATGTGGCTGGAGAGTGAAAATGTTCAGAAGCGCTTAACCTGCTGGCTGTAGTTACCCCTGAGAGTTGATTGTTATTCATGGCTGAATACGATGCGATTTCTTGGGGAGGCAGATACAATTTCTTTATTTCCTTTTCAACCTCAGTGTAAAATACGGACTCCCAAAACTGTTGATTTTTCCAGACTGAGTGCTCCTGGATCATGGTGTAGGCAAACTGTTTTACATTCGGGGACAATTTGCGATAGAAATCACAGGCTAAAGGTAGAATTGCTGCGGCTACACCGTGCTCATCCATCACTCCCACATCTTGCAAGGCGCAGTGCATCAGTTTAACTACCATATCAAATTGCTGTGCATTTAGGAGTGGCTTCGCCCCACTAATATGGTTTTTCAATTCTTGGCATAAGGCTAGCTTGGCAGTATGGTCTTTCAGAGCTCTCGTCACAGCATGAAAAGTTTTTCGAGCGTCGGAAATTTTATTTTCGAATATACAGTCAATACAGTTTCTTAACACTTCCAACCGTCTTGCCGAGTTATCTACCAATTGCACTTGTCGCGAGTCTAATAAATCAACAGTTTTGGGTCCCATAGGCACTAATCGAGGGTGTATGACTTTCGATACACCAGGTGGGTAACGAACACTACTTTGAGTTGCACTTGTGTGCTTTGAAACCCCTTCTTTAATTATGTGATTCACAGTGGATGATTCTAGTTGAGGAAATGCAGGAGAATGAATCCGTAGGTGCATGCGAAGAAATACAGCGCGGATTTCTTTATCCATTTGAACGGGACTCGAACATTTAATCACAAGCGGAGGAAAGGCAAAGTCTGCTGAAGCAAGTTCGGGATGCAATACCATGGAGAGCTGTTCCTGCATCTGGGACCATAACACAAATGGTAATGTTGGGATACTTATTTCATCCGGTACGGCTATGGAACCCCCATCCAAATCAGCAACTATCACATCCATCAAATCAGTACACTCATGCAACCGGTGACGCGCTGATGAGAGGACTCCAATAATGAAAGGAGTCGGAGAACAGGCCACTTCCGTGATTGATGATGGTAGAATGGGCACGTATACATGCGAGTATCTAAATGGAAACATAAGGCACGTGAGGGCGTGGCACGCATCCGTCAGTCGATTAACGCAAGATGAGTGAAATAATATTTTTTGTTCAGTCATCACAGCACAAAACAGTGTAAGTACGTTATTCACTCCCAATTGCTGAAATAATTGGGCAACAACACTATTGGACACAGGAATTGAGGATACCAAAGGCATCTGCAATGCTTGCCTGTCACCCCCTCCGAGACTGAAGCGAACTTGCTGACCCCCACACAATGGAACATGGACGTGCCCTAACAAATTCCCTACAAGATGCTCCAAAGACACGGCAAGACTCTCGGAGTATGCTGTGTATATTGTGCCAAGGCACTGGCGAAACGTTTCGATTTGATAAAGTCGCGACATTATTACCAAACACTTTGGCGCATACATAACTAGATGATGTGTAGCTGAGGTAGGACTGGAACTCGTCGTACTAGATGGTGATTGGCGGATCGGTGAATACGATTCTGTCGCATCCTCAAAGCCTTCTTCTTGCTCGTCCACCGGTTTTGAGGGCGCCAATTTTATGGGTTCGTGAAAACTGAGACATGCACAGTAAAAACGATTTCCAATCATATCAGTTAGTACAGAAACAAAATATTTGGGTTCTTCACTTTCTAAGGCCAGGCGCCACCCTTGGGGTTGACAGAACAACTCAATTTCTGAAATAAATGGTATATCATCCCAGTCCCGAACTGGAAAACGCTGCAAAACTATCCCACATCCTATATCTGCTTTCTGAGAGTCCTCCCGGTACCCCACGACTACAAAGTAGTCGGCGAGCCTCATGTACTGCTCCAGTTTTGCGTTCATCTTGGGCTTAATGAAGGGAAAGATAATTGGTAACATTCATTAAAACCTATTTTAAATATAAAATGTGTAACATGTGTGAAAGAAAACACAAAACTCTTTGATTTGCCATGCTTTAGCACTGCATTAATTACTTTGGTTTTGTTTTGCTTTCAACTGTGTTGTGCACAAGCATGTCAACACTATATAGTCAATAGTGATCTAATGTTTTCATTTTGTGTGTGTGTGTGTTTGTGTGCAACTCATCGCCCAAACCATGCCTACTGTAATAACAGAGGATAGTGGTTCAACGCTCACCTGCTTTTATTTTGCGCGTCGGGCGTCTGTTAATCCAACTGTGTTGCCTAATAAATATGTTGCCACTGGTGTTTCTCGTGTAGAGAGAGTATTTGTCGGTCGTCAACTGTGGACATTTACCGCATTTGTCATTTTACTTTATTATCCAGCACTACAGACGGTTTGCAACAACTTCGCCTTCTCCTGCTGTTACAACAGCCCCCATTTCTGTGGTTTGCTGTAATAGCCTATAACATTTAACGTCTTTTGTGTCAATAAGCAATCTTTTTGCAGTCATTAAAATATAGCTACCACCAAAACTTTTGACTACGCAACGTCCTTTCCGAAAATCCTCCTCCCACAAGTAATGACATTAAATTTTAATTTCCGCTGTGCACATTTTTTCCGGAAATATTGTTCTACAGAATGGACTTCGCATCATTACGTAATACTCGTGTAATGAATGTAATTTTACTACGCAATGACAAATGACTACCAACCACTGTTATTATTGCAAAAGCAAGATCTGGACTTGTGAAGTGGTGATGATAGTGCTCTGTTCCTGCTTGCTGGTCAAATTGGTGATACGACGATGATTAATTTAGTGATTGTAGGGGCTGTAATTTGATTACTTCTGTATTTATTTGCTATAAAAGCCAGAGTGTATTCTTTTTGCATACTTCTACTCCTTCTGTTGTCCTGAGGCCTGCCTGATGATGATGACTAAACGAACAGGCAACGGCAACAGAGAAGAATCCTTTCGTTCTTCTTATCTGTTTCTATGGTCAACGTTACTTGTTACCATTTTACATTACATATTATTATACCATTCTGCCTCTTTCACTATCATTTCCACTGGTGCTACTACTGACTGATACTTATTCCTTGTGCTCAATTGACAGAAAATTGAACATTCCCGAAATTAACATTTACCACAGCCCTTTTGAACATTCATATTGTACATAGGCTGACATAGGCTGAAATTGAAGATACTCTAAGCGAGAAAAAAAAATTCAGTAGGAAAGAAGCAACATAACATACAGCACAAGAAACAGAGCGTTCATTTCAGTCGTTATTATTACAATTTTGAGGATGATGATGATGATATAACAAACGTAATGGCAAGGCAAAAAATTGTACATACATAATTCTATAACATAAGTTGCGAGCACAACAAAGCTGGTATTTTCTTAGGAATAACAGAAACAGGAGCGGCAGCAAAGCAGACGTTTAGTAAAAGGAGTTTACATTCGACGATAATGATGAAAACAGTCAAAAGATACGGCAGCTAGGCAGGCAGATGAGCTCTGTTACTCTGCCTGTCTGTGGTCGTCTAGTCGTGGTAATACGTGTATCGTGTCGCTTTCGTGTACTGTCTACTGTAAGCCGCAGAAAAGTTACTTTATAGAATGCTGTGTAATGCTGCAAGCATATGTGCCTTTTTAAAATTTAATTTCGTAACGTATAGTCTGCAAGTCCGCTCTTCCGGACGTTCTACTGTGTCCGTTTGCTTATGCGGATAGGCAGGAAATGTCAGTCCTTCGGAGGAATTCACTGGTTACAATAAGCTCCGGTGACAGGAAACCGGATACCAATAGACCGGAAGCTTCAAAACCCATGACTGGTGGGAAGTCGGAACCGGAGCCATGTTGCTATGTTGCACCAATTACATATTAGTCTGCCGTCTCCTGGAAACCAAGCATTATGTGGAAACCGGAAGCTAAGATCCCTGGAAACCCAAGCGTTAGGTGGAAACCGGAAGCAAGGATTCCTGGTATCCCAAGCGTTAGGTGGAAGCATGAAGCAAGGATCCCTGAAGACCCAAGCGTTAGGTGGAAACCGGAAGCAAGGATTCCTGGAAGCGTTAGGTGGAAACCGGAAGCAAGGATTCCTGGAAGCGTTAGGTGGAAACCGGAAGCATGGATTCCTGGAAGCGTTAGGTGGAAAC